>JASTWP010000929.1:0-100363 GCA_030770255.1 Temnothorax ravouxi
GACTACCAGTTGCATCTATACAAATTTGAGATTTGTTCTTGGTAACACGACAGTATTCTTGATAGACATGAAGCTGAGCTGGGGTACAATAGAACACGTGAAATGGATTAGAACCTACTTCACGAATGACATTTACGTAACGTACTTCAGTGGACATATTTTCAATTGACTTGATGATATCCCTCCTGTCCTGGTGTTTGATCCCAAGTTCTTCATTGATATACTCCATCTTAGCCTGTCTGTAGACTTGATTTGATTGTAAAAAATATGGCTCATCATCTCCAAAACTCATATTATCTTTTGCAAGTTTTCGGCGAAATACTGTAGCACTCTGAGTTTTTAGTTGTTCTCCAACTATTTTCCGTTCTTTACTCGTCAGTGGTCTTTTCACACGTTCATGATATTCCTGTCGAGTATCACGAGTCCTTATCCTCAAATGGAGATCACCTGTCCCTGGATCTTTGTCAGCAATACCCAAAAATGTATTTTTACATTTTTTACTCGTGCATGATCCTTTAATCTTTAAAAAATAAGAATCATTTTCCTTATCATCAGATTGCTGAGATACATAAGACCATTTGAATACAAATGCACACGGAAAATTGTACCTCCGCCAAAAGGCTTTAGCTATGACATTTCCCCAAACGCGTGGTTTCAGTGCCTTTCTCGTACGTTCACAGGTATTATCTGGCTTTATCTCTTCCCACTCGACTCTAGTTAATTTAAGATCAAACCACTCGCTACCATCTTCATCATGGTCGTCATCCTGATACACAGATTGATCGTCTGATCCAGACTCATTGACGCAAGACTTATCAATCACAGATTCAAAATCAGCGATTATATCAATATTTTTTCCTGGTGCAGGTATCATTATGCCTAGATTTTGGCGAGCTTCTACTAGATCACCTCGTTTGTTTTCTCGAACATGATTATATACCGAGCGTGGTTTCCATCTACCGCCAGTATCTTGGCTCATACTTTTCCATACCGCAGATGAATATTCAGGAAATTTGTTGGTCCGAAAATGTTCCATATATTTTCCAATTAAAGCGATAGCCTCTTGTTTGGTAACGTTGGGAGGCCGGCCCATTTCCACTGCAAAAAAACCTAACAAAATAAAACTCATAAATATCATTGATGAAACAATTTTTTTTTTAATTGAAAGTATAATTGACAGTGTAATTTTGATAGAGTTTCTTTACTAACTGTTATTGATCTTTATTAATTTTCAAGTTTCTTCATTCTAACCTTTATTAACTTTTAAGGTTGTAATTTTAATCATATAATAAACATAATATATCAAGTCAACTGTAATAATTATACCTTCAGAAAAATATTGTTCACAAATATGTAATTACCAGCGTTTCAATGAAGCAGTTATTTATGAAAAAGGAACAAAGCAGTTACCGGAATAAAAACACTGTATGGCAGTCTATTGACACAATCGTCTTTTGTTTCATATTTTCATAGAGTTTTAAGAAAAAACGGTTGGATTAACCTGATGTTAATTTTTATGACGCAAAATTTGAAACTGCCTGAAAATATCCGTAGAATTTGAGCCTCTTAAATGTTTACTCTTATAAATGTTTGAGAAATGCTTTGGAATTAAACTCACATTTCGTAACAAGACAAAAATAAAACCATTAAAAATTATATATGACAAATTTTTTTGACAAAATTTTACTACCTAATAAAACTTGACCTAATAAAATTTGTAGTATACAAAATATTTCGTAAAAAGGAAAAGATATACTAAAAAAAGCTACTTATTGCAGTTTATATATGATCTTAAAAATTACAGAAATATATAGATACACATACTACGTTTACGCAAAAAATTACAGAAATATATAAAGATACACATACTACGTTGACGCGAGCGTTACTTCTGATAACTTATGATAGTAACTTATGATAATTCCTTCGCGTAAACGAGTGAATTATCGTAAGTTACTGCAGAAGTAACGATCGCGTAAACGTAGTGTGTGTCCATTAAGTGAATATACGTACTGGGCGGTATCCTGGAGGACTCGTAGTCGGGTAGATTGCGGGGTGGCGGTAGCGGTGCCGGCGACGCAACGCCCCAATTATTGGGGGCTCGCTCATTGTTGGACGTGAAGAGTTTCAGGACCTCGGTGACCCGTCGACGGAGACATACGGCGCATCGACTCACTCGGGACGTATGGTCGGCTTTGAGCGTTTGCTGCAGCGGCTTGCGGAACATGTCTTCGTCGTGAATGGTCGTCAGCCAGTACGATGTCGCCGTGGCGAAGTAGTTGCAAGAGTCGAGGCCGCGGCACTCAATAAACGGTCTAACGCCGAACTCCTCCAAGCAGGAGCCGGGCGAGACTAGAGACTGGCCGCCACCGTCCGTGCCTGCATCTCTATACTGTAATTTTGTAAGGCGTAATTAAATATGTTATACTTACAGCTGACAATAATTTAATATTATATAATTTTAGTAAGCAGCAATTTGATATTTGTTTGTTGTAAAACTTGCATAGTTATTGTTAATAAGTAAAAGATCTGAATAAGGAGGTTGTTTCTAATAATCTAAAGAAAACCAATTAATTTAAATAACAAAACTAAATAAGAATGTGTATTTATTGCAATTCTAGAAAATATAATAAATTGCATTAAAAAATTTTCCTGATAAAATCCGTTTTTAAAAATGCATGAATTAGCTAATACACATTGAAATGATCTTTAATATTGGCTCAAATTATTTCATTTTTTATTGAAATGTAACTGAATCTGTATCGAGATCGGTATAATGTTTAACAATTGATCTTACCATGAGGAAACTGTATCCAACCCAGATTTCCTCCCAGCCACCCGAACACTCGGGTATTGCCATGAATTGACTGTCAACAGCTATTACCCTAGTCGGCGCTTCGCACACGGAACATCTCGATATGTATCTACCAACTTCCGGAGCTGATATTGGTGTCATCATCATCGGCATAGGCTCGGTTGTGCTGAGCCAGTAACTGTAGTCGTTACGATTGGGATAATCGCACACGTTGTTCAGATTGCAGAACAGGAAGAGCATAGTGGAGAACTTCTTAATGCAACTGCCAGCAGCGCCTGTGAATTGTCATTTATTTGCAATATAGTCTATTATAAATTGCAATACACTTTTGTTAGAGATATATTATTCAAATTATGTGTATATCTTCGTAATATGAAGTTTTAACAATTGCTTTGAATTGCTTATTTTGCATTAAGATTCTTTCCATTAATATTTACATTAAAATTTTGTTGTATTTTATAAATAACAGTATTTATATAAAAGATGTTATATTAACAAAATAACAATATGATCTCGCTCGACGAAGCAAACAGCTAAATAATCAAAAACGGTCAATTTTCGAGCAATTAAAGGATGTCACTTGTAATTCTTCGCGGCGATCACACGCTTTCGAGAGATGATGGAAAGTATTCATCCCCGTTCTTGTTATTGTATTGACCGCTTATGTGAGTTCTCTTATTAGTCTAAATTAAATAAGGAAAATTTACTTTGTTTCTGATTGTATATTTTTATTGAAGTTATTAAATATATTTTCAACATCCTTTAATTGCTCGAAAATTAGCCGTTTTTGATTATTTAGATTGTTATATTATTTTTATTTTAGAAAAAATATCTATAAAGTGTTAGCAACTTATTGAATTTCTCAATACATCATCTATATAGAAAATATGTTAATATTGTTTACCAAGATCCTGTGCGTAGGGTCGTCCATTACCCATCGTGTGTAACAACGAAAATCCTTCCCAGATTTTCACGGTATTCCTTGGACAGATCGGTATCATCTCGGTTTGCGAGTGACGAGCAAAGTAGAATCCTCTGTCTCTCGGACCAATTCCATTTGCCGCAGGTATTCCAGGAGCGCCACAGAAACCTACGAGAGAAATTGTTTCCCAACTTAATGCATGGTCCAAACAATTGATGTAAATATGTCGTAAAACAACGTATCGTTTCAATTTGAGAATAAAAATTATCGTGTTGACATGTATGTGAAATACGTATGTAACGTGAAATACGTATGTAATGTGAAATACGTATGATTATACCTGGTTGTCCTTGTCGTCCGGTTGCTCCGGGAGGTCCTTGATATCCGGGAAGTCCGTCTTTACCATCCGGTCCTTGCGGTCCAGAAATTTCCATCATACCAGTTTCACCCAGTCGTTCCGGTAAACCGTCCTTGCCAGGCTCACCCATTCCCTGCAGTCCAGGGAAACCTGCGTGTTCATGCGGTATTATATTTCCATTCAATAAAATATATATGTTTGTGTGTGTGTGTGTGTGTGTGTGCGTGTGTGTGTGTGTACAGCTTCGATTTTATTTCTATAAAATGAAATATATATAACACCTGGTAATCCGGGCACTCCTGTATCACCGGGGAGTCCTCGTATCGGGAATGGATTTATGCCAGGGTCTCCTTTCGGTCCCTATCACGAGCAAAGTATATTTAAGGTAACTTCTATTCGCTTTATCCTTGTTCTTTAATTTTATGTTTCGATAATGTAAATCATTGTTTAATTTATTACCCTTTACTAATATAAAATAATGAAATTTACAGAAAATGTGTAAGGAGATTTCTAATATAAAAAATAAAAGCGTAAGAAGAATCTAGTAAATAAATCAACGGACGTAATACTTAAATTGCCGATACCGTAATTGCCGAGAATTATAATTCGAGAATCTCACCTGTCGTCCTTCAGGACCAGGCAGCCCACGTAGACCAAATTCACCGATATCTCCCCTTTCTCCTTTCGGTCCTGGCAATCCGTCAAAGCCAGCCAGACCAGAGTCACCTTTCAGTCCCTTCGGTCCAACTCGACCATCAAATCTGGGCAATCCAGGTTCGCCGGGTTGTCCTTTCTTACTGCCCGTAGATGTTCCTGGTTCTCCGCGGTAACCTTTCGACCCAGGTGCTCCGGGAAAGCTTTGCAATCCTTCCAAACCTGGCATACCCGGTTGGCCGACGAATCCTCGCAGACCTGATCAAAACATGCAATAATAAAAATTAATTAATGTTAATTGTTTTATTTTATACTATTATCATTTAATTAACTTTAAAGAGAAATTGATTAAGTATAATAACGGTTGTTACCTGATTCTCCAACTATTCCTTTATGACCGCGAAGGCTGTGGCCTATATCGCCAGATTCCTTTAGGTCCGTTCGGGTCATGTTCACCAGGAGCTCCCTTTTGTCCTGGACGTCCTGGAATACCAGGTCTACCATCGAGACCAGCATGACCAGGCTCACCAGGTTCAGCAAATTCACCAGGTAATCCTATGGCAAACAAATAAGAATTTAATATTAACTGAGATAAAATGTCAAGTCTTCAGATATTTAGATTAAAACAGAAAGTAGAGTGAGAGCTCCGCGCTTTGTCTCCTCACGTTCGCGAGATCCTTCGATCAGCATGCGAACACGCATCGGCCGCGTGCCGCTTCAACGTACTTTCACATGTACACTTGTTAGAAATTATATATTTCTAACAAAAACTTTATGAAAGAGTAGTATGATAATTAATTTCTAACGCGTCAAATGTAAAGATTAAAGACTGATTAAGATTAAATATTAAAGAAAAATAAGGAACTATTACTACGTTTACGCGAGCGTTACTTCTGTAGTAACTTACGATAATTCCTTCGTGTAAATGGGATTTTGTAGTTACTTACGATAATTTACTCCGCGTAAACGAGTGAATTATCGTAAGTTACTGCAGAAAAGTAACGCTCGCGTAAACGTAGTATGTGACCATTAAGTGAATATACGTATATATTTTATGAAAATGACACGAATTGCATATGAATACTAACCTCTTCACGATAAAACATTTTAAACTGAATTAATTATTGCAGTTTATATATAATCATAAAAATTACATATAAATATATATGTCTGAGATACACATATGTGTTCATTAAATGAATGCACATGTAGGTACATATGAAGAAAATAACATCTACAGATTTTCTTTTTGGAGTATGTTGTCATGTCGTAATTTTCACACTACTGCCGATAATGGTCTGTTCTTTTTCGCTACACTTCTGAACTAGTGCAATAAGTTCACTTGTACTAGTGCAGAAGTGCAGCGAAAAAGAACAATTTTTATTTTTTTTTAATACAGATTTATTTAAATAAAACAAAAACCGACTTTTCCCAAATAAAAATTCCAATCAGGATGTCATCCCCAAATGATTTCCAATCGATTCCATTTATGATAAACATTAAATATAGTCGCTATCTGCTAACTTGACGCTCGATAAATTTTGTTAATAACAAAAAATCTATTCTTTCCCAAATGTTTAAACAATTTTCCCAAACTTCCCCAAATGATTCCCAAATTTTATAACAAAAAATTATTCTAAAATATTCAATTTGTCTGCTAACTCTACGGCGGTGAAAAGTTCTCAGTTGCTGCACAGCCATTCGAAGGTGCCATAGGTGCTATAGATTGCACTTTTGTTCATATCTTAGCCCCTCATGAACACAAAGAAGCCTTCGTTATTCATCATGGTAACCATTCCCTGAGTTGCAAGCTATTGTTGACCCAGATATGAAGTTGCTTAATATCAATGCGAAATATCCAGGTGCACGAAATGATGCATACATCTGGAGCACATCATCGATTCGTCGTGCCATGGAATTTCATTACAGAAGAGGGGAACGGAGAACCTGGTTGATCGGTCAGTCTCATTAAATAGATATACTTGCACTTTGAAATACTTTGTCACAAAAACTAAAATATTATAATATATTTAAAAATATGCATCTTTATATTTTTCATTATGTGATGCTGGATATGCATTGGAACGGTCTGACACCCTTGGCCAATTTTCCCGAAAACACCCAACAATTCCAATATACACAGCAGCTTTGCAAGGCAAGAAATGTTGTTGAACGTTTCTTTGGCGTCTTCAAATCCGTATAGAGATGCCTTCCCTATCAACGTGTGTTAATGTATGAACCGTCATTTGCTGCCAAAATAGTAAATGCATGTACAACACTTCATAATATGAGAATTGAACACTGTTTACCTTTTGACGAATTCCAAGAACCGATAGCTGCTGATCATCATCAAAATGGAAATGCTGGTCTTATGAATGACAATGAAGGTGCAGTACTTGAAAGAGAGCCACGCGCTTTGGCTAAGAAAATTCAGTGAAAAATTATGCGGGAGAGATTTCCCAATTTCCGTGACGCAGAAAATTAAGAACGTGCTTAAGATGAGTAACAGTGATTGATTGCATCAGTCACTGCTTAAATTCAATGCCATTTATGTTTCCATTTTTATTTATTTATATACATATATACATTTAATCATTCTTTCTAAAAAAAAGCATGTTAAATCGATACTCGCATCTCTCGAAGTCTTCTCGAAAGTCTCGAATTGCTTTGTTGGCTTTTTTCCGCGATGATGATTGATTCTGTTGCTGCGCTAATTTCGTGAGCGGCTGTCATAGCATATTTTTTGACAGTTGTGTGTAATATTAAAGCTAAATAGCGCGCGCGAAGCGCGCGTCTGTGATGTCTAGTGTAATAAATTTTATACACATACAATGGTGTACGTATTTACTTTTAATGTATAACAAAAGTAATAGTTTTGACATTAATTAATAATAAATAAATTTTGTAGCATTAATAGAGACATTAAAATAAATCATACTTTAGACAGAGTTTACGTGAATAATATAATAATGCTTTACATAACGCTATTTTAAACTAAAGAAGTAATTCAGAGTACGTACAGTAAACACTTCAGGCAGTGCTGTATACTGACAAACAGGAACTTAATTTCCAAATAACAACATAACAATTCAATAAAAAAAACTATCTTTGTTGAAAAAATGTGTTGCGAAGTGAACATTCGCTATCGGAAAAGTCCAGAAACCAATAACTGCGAACGTAATATTTGCTCTTCGCATAGTTGTCGAGAAAGCGCCGAGTTTCGTTGAGAACGATCGACATGCTCTGTACCGCGTTTATTTGCGTTCTCTTCTTTTTTGGTGTTTACGCGAGCGACCGGCTCGCAGGTGCACATCGCGTGATCGCCGTTACGATGCCCAATCCGCTGCTCGCGAGACGAATTGGAGCCAATAGGCGATCGGCACGTCGCAAAATTCCTCGCGGCCTCACGCGGAGTTCCGGCCGCGATCGCTTGCCTGCTCCGACCTAAAATTCAGTGCGCTACCGAAAACCGAGCACGACACTCGTACTTGAGTACGCTAGAAAATTCCGACCGAGACACTTGTACCTGAGCGAGCCCTTCAAACTTGTACGCGATATTCGCGTTCGCGATCTATTGTCGACGGCATTGTATTCGAAGCGAGTGCGGCAGTGTATTGCCAAGAACGTTTAAATAAAGTTGACTGTTTTTATTAAACAACATAACCATTTATTTCTTGTGTGCTTTTCTCGACCCGTACGTGCGCGACGACCTGAGCGGTTTACTGACATTTACGCAGAAATGTAATTTATTGCAGAAATTACATTACTTAAAAGCGAGCCTCTCCGGCGAGGCTGCTTCATTGATTAGTAACATTAAAACTTCTGACGCGAACTACGAGGCAGCGTGGCAACTTCTTCTCGACGAATACGATAATCGTAACGCGATTATCCACGCGCATATTCATTCGTTCGCCGCGTTACCTGCGGTGAAAAATGAGAACGTAGCGGAATTGAAAAAACTTCGCGATAATGTGTCCGCGTCTCTCGCCGCTTTAACTAATCTCGAACGTCCCGTCGATCAATGGGACGATGTCTTGGTTTATATTATCACGCAAAAGTTCAGTCCGCGAACGCGTAACGAATGGAGAATTAAACGAGGCGATACGGATGCGTATCCTACGTACAAAGAGATTCATGATTTCATGACTCTTCGCATCCGCGGTCTCACAGATTATTCTTCACAATCCGACTCGCCGTCGAATAATGCGCGCGGAAATAAGTCTCGTACTTGCGTTAATACCGTGTCGCCTGTCAAGTGCGTTCGTTGTTCCGAAAATCATGGTCTGGCAAAGTGCAATAAATTTTTGAGTCTGCCGGTCGAGCAGCGTCGACTCGTCGCGCGACAGCATAAATGTTGCTTCAATTGTTTGCGAATCGATCATTTTATAAACCAGTGTCCGAGTAAAGGACGTTGCAATCGATGCCGCCAAGCTCACCACTCACTGCTTCACAGCGAGAATACGGAGGGTGGGAACAGATGCGAGCTTTCCGCGACTAATTCGCCGTCCTTCTCGCCATCGACTGTTTCCGTCGCCGCGGTCTCCGAGTCACCTGTCGTGCCCTCAGCCTCCGTTCATACAGTGCACACTACTCAAGATTTTGTTCAATCGCCGCCTCACGTACTTCTCGCCACTGCGTATATCAGGCTAAGTACTATCGAGGGTCGTACATTTAAAGTACGTGCACTGCTAGATCAAGGCTCGACATATAGTTTTATTTCGGAATCTCTTTGCCAGACTATGCGAACCAAGCGTCATCGCGCCGCGTTGAAAATACAGTGCTTCGGAGAAAAATTTAATGGAGTCGGTTTCGAGTTAATCTCACGCTCGCGCCCTGCGACAAGCAGGGACCGCTATTTCCCTTCTCGGGCTTCGTTTATCAAAAAATCACGGCCTATACGGCCGCTCAAACAAAGCCCGCCGCAATGTGGACGCATTTACGCGATTTACCGTTGGCAGATCCTGATCCCTCCAATAATCACCCGATTCACGTATTAATCGGCGCTGATTTATACGGGTCTCTGTTACTCGACGGTTTTCGTCAGGGTCCGGTCGGCACACCGACGGGCCAACTTACGGTTTTCGGATGGATCATCTTTGGTCCTGCCGGCTGTGCGCGCCCAGCCGGAGAATATGCATCTGTTTTGAATTGCGTATCTTGCGAGGATACGAATTCCTTGATTCAAAGCTTTTGGGAGGATGAAAGCATCCCCTCTCAAACTCCTCTCACCGAAGAGGACGAACGTTGTGAACATCACTTTGCTTCTGCGCATTCTCGCGATTCTCAAGGACGCTACATTGTGCGTTTGCCGTTTAAAAACAGACCCCCTCAGGTAGGCGACACCTTTCGCAAGGCGTCTTTTTTTTACTCCAAAATGGAACGCCGACTCTCGCAAAAAACCGAGATCGTTTCTCAGTATCACGATTTCTTTCACGAATACCTGTCTCTGGGGCACATGGAGGCGGTGCGCGCGGATGAACGCTTTCCATACCCGCCGGTATACATCCCGCATGATTTTGTCTTACGCGAATCAAGTACGACTACCAAATTACGCGTAGTGTTTAATGCGTCGAGTAAATCGGCCGATGGAACCGCGCTTAATGATCACCTAATGGCGGGACCTAAGCTCCAACAGGACATTGCTGCGATAATTCTGCGCTGGCGACAGTTCCTTCACGTGTACATGGCGGACATTGCCAAAATGTTCCGGCAGATACTCGTGCATCGGGACGACACGGATTTTCAGCGCATTCTTTGGCGCCCTTTCGAAAGTCTGTTGATTTTTTCTATCGCCTACTTACCGTGATTTACGGGCAAAAACCCTCGCCGTTTCTCGCACAGCGCTCCCTTCTGCAATTAGCTCGCGACGAAGGTCGCGATTTTCCCGACGCGGTCTCTATAATTGAAGAATCGACCTACGTCGATGATGTGCTTTTCGGAGCAGACGACCTTCCGTCTCTGCTAGAAAAGCGCAAGCAACTCGTCGGTATAATGAATCGCGGATGTTTTCCCCTCCGAAAATGGGCCGCGAATTCAGCCGAACTGTTGATGGATATCCCGGAGGACCAACGTGAGTCCTCTGACTATCCAATCAATCGCAATGATACGCTCAAAGTTCTCGGGCTGTCTTGGTCTCCGCGTGATGACTCGTTTCGTTTTGTGATCTTGCCTTACGCCGTGACCGTTCATACTAAGCGTTCCATTTTGTCATTTATTGTAAAGTTGTATGACCCTCTTGGCTAGGCGTCACCGATCGTTATCGCGGCCAAGATGTTGATGCAAGAGCTCTGGCTCCGTAAAATTGATTGGGATTTTCCTATCCCCGAAGATCATTTACCTCAGTGGATTAATTACGTTTCCGATCTGCCGAACATTAGTGAAATACGCATTCTCCGATGGACAGGGATGCGTCAAGATAAACTCGAAGTAGAATTACACGGATTCGCGGACGCGTCTATTCGAGCCTACGCCGCCGTGGTTTATCTCCGAATCGTGCATTCTCCGACGAGCGCTCGGGTAAACCTCGTCGCGGCCAAAACAAAGGTTGCGCCATTAAAGACCGTCAGTGTTCCACGATTGGAACTTAACGCCGTTGTTCTATTGACTCGCTTACTCGAGTGGGTACGGGATTCCATGCGCGTGAATCAGGCTCTCTTATTCGGCTGGACTGATTCTCAAATTGCATTGGCGTGTATTCAGCAACATCTATCCAAATGGAATGTTTACGTCGCGAACCGCGTTTCCGACGTGCAGACGCGCCTCCCCTTAGTCCGGTGGCAACACGTTCGTTCAAATGAAAACCCTGCCGACTGCGCTTCACGCGGCTCTGCCGCCGCCGACCTCGTTCACCACCAGTTGTGGTGGTCCGGCCCTCCGTGGCTCAACAAATCGCCGGCCTCGTGGCCAACTCCTAGCCTTCCAGACTCCTAGCGCAAAAGACATTTTGCAGACGGTATCTTCGGAAGCTCGTAAGGCTACTGTTCATCTCGTCGATCCAACTCCTGAGTGGAATTTGCTCACCTCCCACTCGAGCTGAATTCGACTTCTTTGTATTACCGCATACGTACGTCGTTATGTTTAAAATTTAAAAAACAAAACCGCCTTGTTGGCGATCGTCACGGCGCCCTTGACCGCGACGGAAATTCACGACGCTTCAGTCTTTTGACTTCAATCGGTTCAAGCGACTTGTTTTTCTGAAGAATGGAAGGCTCTGAACGCTCATAACGCAGTATCGCGTACAAGCCCTTTACGCTCTCTTAATCCCTTTATCGGGAAAGACCAACTAATTCGGCTGGGCGGGCGACTCGCACACTCCGCCCTGAGTTATAGCGAGCGACACCCAGTCATCCTTCCCAGACATCACATTTCTGAGCTCCTGATTGATCAGGCTCACAAGCGCTCCCTTCATGGTGGAACTCAACTCACGCTCAGATGGCTTCGGCAAAATTACTGGATCATTTCCGCGCGAAGTTTGATCAAATCTCACATCCATAAATGTGTCATATGCCGTAAATTTTCCGCGAAAAACCCGACGCAGTTAATGGGTGATCTCCCGAGTCCCCGAGTCAATCCCTCTCCTCCTTTTTCTCACACGGGCATCGATTATGCCGGGCCAATGCTCATCACGCCCCTTGTCGGCCGCGGGCAAAGGGGGAGCAAAAACTACGTCGCGGTGTTCGTTTGTCTCGCCACTAAGGCGATCCATCTCGAGTGTGTGGAAGATTACTCCACCGAGGGATTCCTCGCGGCATTTCATCGTTTTGTCAGCCGACGCGGATTGCCATCGGATATGTATAGCGATAACGGCACGAATTTTCAGGGTGCGGATCGCGAGCTCCAACGCAGCTTTCGCGCTCTTACACGTGACCTCTTCCTCAAGACCATCCTCGCGAATGACGACGTCAAGTGGCACTTCGTGCCCCGGCGGCTCTACATTTCGGCGGGCTTTGGGAGGCTGGCGTTAAAAGCCTTAAGCACCATCTCAAGCGGGTGGTCGGTGCTCGTACTCTGTCTCGTTCCGAGTACGTAACCCTGTTATGCAAAATCGAGGCGTGCCTTAACTCGCGACCGATCTCTCCGCTCCGCAACGATCCGTCCGACTTTACCGCGTTGATGCCTGGTCATTTCCTTATCGGTCGACCGCTCACAAGCGTACCGGAGGAATCACTTCTTGAAATTAATGCGAATCGTTTGTCGCGATGGCAACACGTGCAGCTCATGGTCGAACAGATCTGGCATTCTTGGTCATCGGATTATTTGCATTCATTACAGCAGCGAGTCAAATGGACCGAATCTCATGACAATGTCAAGGTCGACGAGTTGGTTTTCCCCAAAAACAACTTGCTTCCTTCTTCAAAATGAGAACTCGCAAGAATTCAGCAAGTCCATCCCGGACTTGACGGTCGCGTTCGTGTCGTCACATTACGCACCGGCAATTCCGAGTTCAAACGACCAATAACCAAGATCTGTCCGTTGCCTGCGTCTATCAGTCCACCAGGACTCGCAGAAAAACGTTAGTATTAAGCTACCTTTTGTTCTTTATTAGTATTAAGGACATTGTAAAGACGTAGGCTAAGTAACATTGTAAATAGTGTACATAACATTCTTGTTTATAAGACGCTCTTCTATGCGACCTCACCACCCCGTTTGTTTCGCATTCCGTTGAATACAAGGCGGGCGGCATGTTGCGAAGTGAATATTCGCTATCGGAAAAGTCCAGAAACCAATAACTGCGAACGTAATATTCAAAAAAAAATATTCACAAAAGCGAGTTTTGTTGAGAACGATCAACATGCTCCGTACCGCGTTTATTTGCGTTCCCTTTTTTTGGTGTTTGCGCGAGCGACCGGCTCGCAGGTGCACATCGCGTGATCGCCGTTACGATGCCCAATCCGCTGCTCGCGAGACGAATTGGAGCCAATAGGCGATCGGCACGTCGCGAAATTCCTCGCGGCCTCACGCGGAGTTCCGGCCGCGATCGCTTGCCTGCTCCGACCCAAAATTCAGTGCGCTACCGAAAACCGAGCACGACACTCGTACTTGAGTACGCTAGAAAATTCCGACCGAGACACTTGTACCTGAGCGAGCCCTTCAAACTTGTACGCGATATTCGCGTTCGCGATTTATTGTCGACGGCATTGTATTCGAAGCGAGTGCGGCAGTGTATTGCTAAGAACGTTTAAATAAAGTTGACTGTTTTTATTAAACAACTTAACCATTTATTTCTTGTGTGCTTTTCTCGACCTGTACGTGCGCGACGACCTGAGCGGTCCACTGACAAAATGATATATAAAAAACTAAAAATATTATAAACACAATTATAAAATAAAAACAGCTTTGGCACATTTTATATCACATCTTCAGTCGTTGTAGAAATACATATATCATAATAATATTTAGCCTATTCCTACCTTAATGTTTTAACACAGTCTTTTATAATTGAAGTCAACTCAAAGTAAGTATGTTCTCGGGCTTTTTCATTATCTACCAAAGTACGTAGTAATTCATTTCGTTCTCGCTCATTCTCGTCTATTTTTTCCATCGCTTTGGCGAACATCTGTATAAAGAAAAACATTTAAAAAATACGTTCAAAAAATATAGCTTTCTATAACAACGCTTTTGATTCGAAAAGTTAAGTACAATATTTTACCTCCATACACGTAATTTGACGCTCGGCTAGTGTGGCAAAATCTTCCCTCGCATTCAACAACTGCGTACCTAATCTTTCACGGCCTTAAAAGTAAAAAAACTTTGCATACATAAAATGTCTTAGCTTTTGTACGTTATTACACTTATTACAAGAAAGTCGGCATTTATAGCGCCGCTCACCCCTCCGTGGGACGTAAATAAATCTCTGTATTCTGCTACAAGTCCCCGGAAGTGTTGCTTGTGATTCTCTTTCCTGGGATTCGAGTGCCTGCATTTCTCCCGCTTGTGATTCCACTACTTGTGATTCTGCCGTTGGTAGTTCTCTTTCCTGTGACTCTCTTATCTCTAAATTAACTGCCTGCAAAGATGCCTCAGAAACATTAATGTCACCTTCTGTTGTCCCGGGACTTACTATTAATTTAAAATCTAGAACAAAACAGTGTAACCAATGCTGCAATTAGTTATTTCTGGGGCAATACTGATGAACACATCTTTATATGACAATGATTCATGTGCAGTATGTATGTTAAGTAAAATGTAACTACTAACCAGTATTGTCATTGATGTTTCGTGTTGTTATTAAGATAAGAACAGGACTTCCGCTTCCGGAACGATAGTGGTTGCCAGGTGTGACAGCGTGTGTGATAAAAGTGACGAGAAGAGACGGATAAAGGAGGCAGAGGAGAGGAAGAGAGACGGTGCAAGGAGAAGTAGAGGTGAGTGAGCAAGGAGGAGAAAGGGTTGAGTGAGGGGGTGGAGGGTATAGGAGTACGTAGGGTAGAAAAGTGGCGAGGCACAGGGACGGGTTAGGCGTGAACGGTAAATAGTATAGAGGGGCGACGCCGGCGGCGACGGAGCCAAGGCGGCAGGCCGTGGTGGGGCGCGAACGCTAGGGAGAATAGAGGGGCGACTCGACGAGGGAATAGGGAAGCGGCAGGCGGACGAGGCAGGCCTAAGGCCGGTATTCATAGTTGGTTCTTATTTCAAGATTGTCTTAAGTAATGTCTTATGATGCTAATACGGCTCTGTGATTGGTTCATGACGGCTTAAGATTGTACTTAAGACGGTCTTAAATATAAGAACCGACTATGAATACCGGCCTTAGAATAGAGAATAGGTAGAGGGCGAAGCGAAGCGTAGAGTAGAAAGAGATGAGTGATGTGAAAGAAAGCGAGATGGAGAAAAAGAAGGTGATAGATAGAGTAAAGAAGAAGGATAAAGTTAGAAGGGGGAGCACGGGGAGCACGGGGAGCATGGGGAGCACGGTAACGATAGAGGAACTTTGGAAAAGGGAAAGAGGACTTAGATAAGAGCGTGGAGGATGAGGATATTTTTAAGAGGAGCAATCTAACGGCAAGATTCCCAAAAGCGGAAGCGGAGGAAGGGGTGAAAGAATTGAGGAAGATAATTGGTGCGATGAGAGAGGACTTCAGGGCCATGAGGGAGGAATTTAGGAAGGGCTTCAAGGAGCAGGGAAGAAGGATGATAAAGAAATAGAGGAACTGAGAAAAGAATTCAGGGAGCAGGAAAAGAGATGGAGAGAGGAGAAGGAAGAAATGGAAAAGCAGAAGGAGAAAATGGAGGAAAGGTTAAAAAGATTGGAAGAAAAAATAAGAGAGAGAAAGGAGGAGGAAAAGGAAGAGACAGGAAACGGGAACGAGAAGGTAAGGGAGAGAATGAGAGAGATAGAAAGAAGGCTGGAAAGGAAGGAGAGAGAAGAGAAGAAGAAACGTAGTAATAAGGGGTTTAGAAGTGAAAGAAGGAGGAAAGAGACAAGAGGCGGAGAAGTTGTTGGAAGGAATAGGAGCCAAAGTGAAGGCGATAGAAGTGAAGAGAATAAGGGGAGATATAGAAAAAGGAAGAGAAATGATGCTGGTGAAATTAGAGAACAAAGAACAAAAATGGGAGGTGATGAAAAAAAAGAGGAGCTTGGTGGGTAGAAAAGAAAGAATCATGGAGTCTGACGTGAGAGGAAAAAAGGATGAACTGGAAACTGAGAGAGATTGCGAGAAGAGAAGAGAGAGAGGGAAGGAGGGCGTGGATTAAAGCAGGCAAAATAAAGTTGGAAAATGTATGGTGGAATTGGGATATGGAAGAGGAGGTGCTAAAAGATGAAAGGGGAAGGATTAGAAAAGTGAGTGGAGGAGAAATAGAGGAAGAGAGAGGTAAGGTAGAAGGAGGAGGGACGGGGAATGGAGGCAGGGGAATAAGAAAGAAAAAAGAGAGAAGGAAGGAATTAAAGAGTGGCAAGATGGGAAGTAGAGGAGAAAAAGAAGGGGGAAATAAGTTGTGGAGGGTGGTATTCTGGAATGTAGCTGGGTTGGAAAATAAAGATAAGGACTTTTGGGAGGGGGTGAAGAAAAAGAATATTTTAGTCATGGTAGAGACCTCGGTAGGTAAAAAGGGGTGGGAGAGGATAAAAGAAAGGCTGCTAAGGGGGTACGAGTGGGGAGTACAAACGGCGAAGAGAAAAAATAAAAAAGGAGAGCAATAGGAGGGATGATAATGGGAATAAAAAAAGGGTTAAAAGAGAAGGAGACGGAGATTGAAATTGATAGGGAGGGCTGGATAGAGAGAAAGGTTAGGATAGGGGATGAGAGATGGAGCATTGTAGGGGTATATGCAAGGAAAGAGGAGTTCGAGAAGAGTTTAAAAGAGATGGGGCATATAATAGAAAGAAAAGAGGAAGGGAGATTTACGATAATAGAGGAAGATTTTAATGCAAGGACGGAGCAAGAAGGTGGGAGGGTAGAGGAAGAGGAGAGAGGAAAAAGAAGATCGAAGGACAAGAAGATGGACAAAGAGGGGAGGTTGCTGGTAAATTGCTTAGAAGAGACAGGATGGGAAATATTCAATGGAAATGTGAGAGGAGACGAGGAGGGGAAATTTACCTTCACGGGTGGAAGGGGAGATACGGTGATTGACTATGTAATAAAAAAAGGAGAAGTAAAAGAGAAGATAAAGCTTGATAGTGGGGGATAGAGTAGACTCGGACCATCACCCTGTGAAAATTGCTCTAACAATAAGAAGGTGGAATGAAGAAGAGGGCAGAAGAAGCGGAAGAAAAGAGGCAGGGGGGTATGGAACAAAAAAGGTGTTAAAAGGTTTATTGAAAAAATAGGAGAGGTGAAAGTAAAGGGGGAAAAGTTGAATAAAGAATGGGATGAAATGTAAACAAGAATAACAAAGGCAATAAAAGGGGTGGAGAAGGAGATGGAGGGAACAAAGAAGAAAAAAGTGGGATGGTGGGATAAGGAGTGCAGAGAAACGAAGATGGAGGTGAGGAGGAAATTAAGGGAATGGAAGAGAAAAGGAGGGGAAGGTAACATATACAAGGAAAAGAGGAAGGAGTTTAAGGCGTTGTGTAAGAGAAAGAAGGAAGAAGAGAATAGGAGATGGGAGAGAAAAATGGAGGGAGCAAGGAGGGAGGCAGAGGTATGGGAGATAGTAATCAGGGAGATAAAAAAAAGGAGGGGAATTAAGAAAGGAATTGAGGAAAAGGAGTGAAAAGAACATTTTATGAACGTATTAGAGGCAGTGCCGCCAGAAAATGAGACGCGGCCCGGTCGTCATGGAGATGGAGGGGATACTCACACAAAACACGAGCTACGTCCGCTCAGCGTTTCGGTTGCCTTCGGCTGAATAAAAGAAGGCAGACATATGATCTTCTGTCCTTCTTTCTCCCGCTCGATCCGTACCATAACTCGGGTGTCCGCATTTCGTTTTACCACGCAGTCCACGCACTGACAATGTTATATGCATATGTACATACATACAATTTGTAATACTAAAATAAATTATAATATTAAAATATTAAATATTAAATAAAAATAAATAATGTAACGATACACGATAATAACGTACCTACGATAATTTACTCCGCGCGTAAACGAGTGAATTATCGTAAGTTACTACAGAAGTAACGCTCGCGTAAACACAGTATATTTCTATTTTTATATTTAATTTAATATTTTTGTTACACAAGTAGAAATGGCATTGCAATTTACATTTTTGCAACTAGTATTTTTTTTACTTTCTTGAAAGCGAGCATCATGTATAATTGTGTAGATCATTGTGCAGATATACGACCAATATACACCAATATATACCAATATATTTATATTCTTCAAAATTATTTATTTAAATAATACACGTTTATTATACATTACCGTTATGTGAGTTATTGTATTATTATGATAAACTCATTTATACATGCTAGTAAAGACATATTAAAGTAAATGGAACATAATAAATAACACTTAATATCTATTAATCAATAATAATAAAATTCATGATTTATTCATAGTATAATGAATAAATAAACGAACATGTCCTTCGATATTACATATATTAAAGCACAATTTGCGTGCTTAAGGAACAACACAATCGCAATTCACAATTTTGTAAATTGCACATCTTTACTTGCAGATCAGTACCGCCGGCATTTGCGTTACCCGATGTACACCACGGGGAGGTTACTCGGTCGGATTTTGCACATCATGCCCCAGCAAGAAATGATTAGACGTCGATTAGATGGGGCATTTTTCGCTGGGGATGTCTCTTACAGACATGAATGTCTTTTACAGACATATATATGTCTCTTACAGACATGAATCTTATAGACATGATGTCTTTTACAGACATTTTGTACATAATCGTTTTTTATGTCTCTATACCTTTGTGTCCACGATACTAAAAATCGCTCCGAGACCCGAGATCTTGGATGGAGAGAGAATTGACTAATCGCATTGGTCAATTGACCAAATTGTTTAAATATGATTTGTTAAATCTTTCTCTGTCCGAGATCTCGGAGTGATTTTTAGCATCGTGGTTACAAGATTTACAGACATGGTGTTTTTTATAGACGATGTTTTTAAAAGATACTTTACACGGCGCTGCTTTTATTTGCATTTTCTTTTATAGACATTATTGCATATCATTAAATGAAGAAAGATCACCAATATTGTCATCATCTGCAGGATATAATGTTAGACTACTTTTTTGCTTAGTAGGATGCTTAGCATATAATTTATTAAATGACATGAGAGATAAATGATTGTCATCAATTTTCATGTTTAAAATATTTTCTTCACTGGCATGTAATGCTGATTTTACGGTGCAAATAGCATTTTACAGAAACTGATGACAGAATATTTCGTTTTTTTGTTTTTATATCTGGCAGATATGAAAATATTCTTTCTGAATCAGCAGTTCGAGTTAGGAAGTGATTGAATTGCATTTAGAAGAGATCTTAAATTAGGATATTTAATGTCGTTATTCTGACATTGCAAAATTTGCTTCCACATTTCATCAAAATTTAATTCTTTTAAATTTTGTTTTTCTGCTACAGTAAAATCTAAATGCAATGTTGACCATTCTTTCTTTAAACAGTCTTCATCAAAACCGTCAATAGTTTTAACGATAAAGAAAATATCATTGAATGACATTTTTCTATCGATATCAAATAAAGCTGTATGCGATTTGAAAACTTTTAATTTAAACAATTTAAGCTTAAAATTTGTGGAATCGATTATAGTTTTTTACAAAAAATTTTGAAGAAAATCGATCAGTACGTGTTTTTTGTAAATCAACAATTTGTGTTAAAAATTTGAAAATTTTATAAAAATACAGTTTAAAAAATTTTTTTGATATTTTTTATCAAGTGTTTAAATACAAACATTTTGAGAAAAAAACGTCCCATTTGACCCATTTTACGTAAAGTTATGAGCGTTTAAAAAAAAAAGTAACGTAATTTTTCAAAAATCGATATTTTAAAAACAGTTTAACAAAAAAATTTGAAAAAAATCATGGAGGCCTCTTTCAACTAATACTATAACATAAAACATTTTCAAAAAAATCGGAGATGCAAAAGCCCAATGGTGTCCGATTTGGCGTGGAACATCCCATAGGTATTGGTCGCATATTTGCACAATTATACACGATTCTTGCTTTTAGGAAAGTAAAAAAATACTGGTTACAAAAATATAAATTGTTATGCTATTTCTATTTGTGTAAAAAAAATTATTATATTAAATATAAAAATAGTGTTCGAGAGCGCGCGTCGGTAGCGCGAGATAGCGCGAGGAGAAGACGACCACAAAAAAAACAGCAAGTCCAGGTTACACAAAATAAAGAGCAGTATATTCAACACGTATTTATACAACTTCTTTCAGGTGAAATGCCGTGAACGCGCACAGATGTAAAGCGGCAAGAAGCAAGCGAATCGCGAGTGCGAAAGCGAGCGCGGGTTGCAAGGCGCGAAGCGATGCAACGCGGCGTACCAAGCGGAAAACTAGCGGTGATTGATATACGAAGCGGGTGATCTGCGAGCGAACTTGAACTCGCGGCGCAGCGGCGGTTCTTTTATCGCCTCCGAGGCGAACTCCCTTCCCGACAATTTTCTCAGAATTTCTGGAGGGTGATTGGCCGTCGGAAGCCGACGTCACCGTGCTGACGTCACTAATTTCACGTGGCGACCCGACGGGGTCGTCACCTGTTTTCGCGTGCTTTGTGTATAACATGGATCGTTCCTTTGTTCTAGCGTTGCCGTTTGACCTTATTTGCGCGGCCGGTGAGCCGGGGCTGTGTTGTTGTTAACAATCAGCGAACTTTTCGGAATGTACGAACGATCCATGCTATAACCTGACGAAGATTATTTTATTAGAAGCACAAGTATTGATGCGCCTATTTCTTGCAAAGAGTGCTTGCGCTTTCATGCAATCGAACGCGATTTATAATAGTCGCGATCTCAAACAGATAGAAATACATTATTTATTTTTATTTAGTATTTTAATATTTTAATTCATTTTAGTATTACAAATTGTATGTACATATACATATAACATTGTCAGTGCGTGGACTGCGTGGTAAAACAAAATGCGGATACCCGAGTTATGGTACGGATCGAGCGAGAGGAAAAAGGACAGAAGATCATATGTCTGCCTTCTTTTATTCAGCCGAAGGCAACCGAAACGCTGAGCGCACACGGACGTAGCTCGTGTTTTGTGTGAGTATCCCCTCCATCTCCATGACGACCGGGCCGCGTCTCATTTTCTGGCGGCACTGATTAGGGGGGGTAGAGGGAAGGGTGAGGATAGGAAAAGAAGTTGAGGGGGAGGAAAAAGAAGGATAGAAAGAAAAGATAAGTTTAGAAGAATTGAGGGAAGTCATGAGGAAGCTAAAGGACGGAAAGGTAATGGGAAAGGACGGGATACCAGGAGAAGTATGGAAGAGAGGGGGGAAGGAGTTGGAGAATTGGGCGTGAAAATTTATTAACAGGATTTGGAAGGGGGGAGGATGGCCAGAAAGCTGGAAGGAAGGAATAATCGCGCCAGTCTTAAAGAAGGGACGCGGTAAAAGGGCGGAGGAGTATAGAGGGGTGACAATAATGTCGTCGTTACATAAGGTGTATACGGCTATTTTGGCAGAAAGGTTGAGAGAGGAGATAGAGAGAAAAAGAATAATGCCACAAAATCATACAGGTTTCAGAAGGGGAATGAGAACTATAGACAATATATATGTGTTGAATTACTTGGTGAACAGAAGGCTAGAAAAGAAGGGGGGAAAGATGATAGCATGTTTTGTGGACCTGAGGGCCGCATTTGATTCGGTGGATAGGTTAGTAAGAAGAACGGAGGAGATTCTAAGGGAGACGAGAAGCAGGGTAAGGGTAGAAGAGTTCTGGACGGGAAGGGGGTAAGACAGGGGTGCCCATTGAGCCCACTACTATTCAACGTGCTATTGGCGGATATGGAACAGGAAATGGGCAAAATTAAATAGGGAGGCATAATGCTAGGAGGCAAGAGGGTGTACACTTTGGCATATGCAGATGACGTAGTTTTAATGGCGGAGGACGAAGGACTAAATGAGGAGTATGTTGGAAAGATTGGAAGGATATCTAAGTAGGAAGAGACTGGAACTGAATGTGGGGAAAACGAAAATAATGAGATTTAAAAAAAGGGGAGGGAGGGACAGCAAGAAAAGGTGGAGATGGGAAGGAAAAGAGCTAGGAGAGGTGAAGGAATTTAGATACTTAGGGTACATGTTTCAAAAAAATAGAGGGCAGAAAGGGCAAGTAAGGGAAAGGATCAAGAAGGCGGCGGCAGTAATAGGGAAGGTCTGGGGAATAAGGAAAAGGAGATTTGGGAAAGACTGGGAAAGAAGGTTGTGACTGTTTGATAGGCTGATGTGGACGGTCCTGGGATATGGAGCAGAGATATGGAGATGGAAAGAAAGGGAAGGAATGGAAAGGTTAGAGAAGAGATATATCGGATGGGTCTTGGGAGTGGATGGAAGAACTCCGTGGTACCTGGTGAGGGAGGAGTTGCAAAGAAAGAAGTTAAGAGGAAGGGCAGGGATGAGGGCATGGAGATTCGAGAAAAAGCTGGAGAAGGAGAGAGAAAGTGAACTGGCGAGGCTATGTTGGGAGGAGTTGAAAGGTATGGTGAAGGAAGGGAAAACAGGTTCAAGCTGGGAGATGGAAAAAGGGAAGTTCTTTGAAGACAGAGGAGTAGAGTTAAAAGAGATAGAAAGCCTGAAGGAAGACGGTGACAAATGGTATAACAAACTGTTTGGAGGGGATATAGAAGTGCAAAGGAGAGAGAGATGGGTGAGGATTGAGAAATCAGACTATAATATCTGAAAAAGAGATGGGGAGAGAGTAGATAGAGCAGGGTGGCGAGATTTAAATTAGGGAGTGAGATGAGGAAGAGCAGTTACTGGAAAACGGAAAAGAAGAAGAAATGTAGGCTATGCGACCTTAGGGAGGAAACGTGGAAGCATGTATGGGAAGAATGTAGGAGATGGGAAGCAGGAAAGGGTAGTTGGCAAGAAGCGGTAGGATGGGTACTAGATGAGGAAGGGGGAAGAGAGGAATGGATGTTAGAGTTAAAAAGAGAAAGAAAGGGACAAAAAAGGAGGCGGAGGAATTAAAGGAGGACGAGGAATGATGAAGTGTCGATCTTTGTTACAGATAACCCAGGATGGAGTACGAGGAAAGAGCGATAGCGAAGGCGGTGGGAAGGATAGTAGAGGAGAAATTAAGGAAAATGGAGAAGGAGAAGAAGATGGAGATGGAGAAGGAGAAGAAAGAGAGAGATAAAAGAAAGGAGGAGAGGCTAGAGGAGTTAGAGGAGAAACTAAAGAAGATGTTGAAGGAGGAGAGGGAAGGAAGAGAGGTTGGAGGAGCTTGAGGAGAAAGTAAGAAAACTGGAGAGAAAGGTAGAAAGATTGGAGTTACAGGGAGGCAAGAGGAAGAGGGAGAACGACGAGAAGAGTGGGAGGAAGAAGAAGAAATGGTGGGCGGGGACAGAGAAAATGAACGAGGAAGAGCAAAGGAAAAGAAATGTAATTTTAAGGGTAGAGAAGGAGAAATGGGGAGACAAGAAGTCGAATTGGGAGAAGGTGAAGGAGCTGTTCATGGAAGGGCTCAAAGTAAGGGTGACGGTGAGGGAGGTAATCGTGGTGGGGCAGAGAGGGAATGGCTAACCATATTGGTGAAGCTGGGTGACGAAGAAGAGAAATGGCGAGTATCAAAAGCTAGAAGAAAGGCGGGGAATAGAATACATGAGGACAAGTCGGTGGAAAGGAGGGATAAGGAGAGAGAGGAGAGGGAGGTGAAAAGGGAGGGGAGTATACGAAAGAGTATAGGAAAATCGGAGGATGAGGAGATAGCAAAAGACATGAAGGATAAGTTACTAGTAGACACGGGGGATGAGGTGGAAGAGGAAAAAAAAAGAAAAAAGGACTGGGCCAATTAGGTGGAGACGAGAGGGGAACGACGAAGGGACTAGGGCGAGAAAGGTGCAGAAGCGGAGGAAGAAAAGGAAGAAGACAACGGCGAGCTAAAGCGAGGGAGGCAAAAGAGGAAGACGACCAGAGGAAGCGGAAGAGAAAAAGAAAGAAAAAGAAGAGAAAGAGGAACACGGGGAGTGGATCCTTATAGTCCGAGAGCCCACCGCAAAAATTTGGGTCCATCGCTTTTATGGATAAATTTACTTGCCAAAGGTAGTTTATAAGTCGTATTATCATAAACGATTGTCAGCCAAACTCGTACCCCCTGCGTTATGAGTAATAAAAATTTATTAACAATTAGATTTCTAAACGATTTGGGTCCATCGCCTTTATAAATGAAACTTGTTTTATTCGAAAGGGCATCAAATTCCCTTTCAGAAAATACCCGGCTGATTTGCCCTGGCGTCTGCAAAACCCAGGCTGATCATGATTTTTGACTCAACGCGCGAGTCAGATCGAGCGTGGCGTTTGAAATGCGCGCCGTAAACAAGGACAGAGCGTCACGCTTTTATTTATACTTTGGATACTATCTAATATAAATTTTTAAAGATCATAATTGTTGTTATTGTTATTATTTAATGTTTATGATATTATAATATTGTGTAGGGATTATGAATATTTTTGATTTTTTTATTATTCATATTATTATATTTTATATGTTAATTATATACTTTTATCATTTATCATAGTTAAAAATATCATATTTCTATATAAAAAGTATGGAACTGTCAGAGAACGTGATGTAAATGGGAATTTTGTCGAATATTTCCAAGTTTTTCACATTTTTTTATAATTAAGTGAATTTTAACAAAATCATAGCAAATACTACACGGAAAAAATAAACTGTAAAAAATCGTCAGAAATCTGATGACTATTTACAGTTTATTATGTAACTCGGCCACGGGTAATGATAAACTCGTAATTTTTCAATGAAATAAATGAGATACTACTAACACGTCAAATAAATTTTTGATATGCACATCAATGCTTTTTACAGTATATAATAATATTAATATATATTCAAACAGTAAGATTAGATGTTCATACATCAATTTATAATAAAAATTAAGTAAAATGACTAAATTACAGTGCTAAACAGTATCTTTTATTGATAATTTTATTATTTTTTACATATCATTTTTTTCCGTGTAGTATTTGTTATGATTTTGTTAAAATTCACTTAATTATAAAAAAAATGTAAAAAACTTGGAATTATTCGACAAAATTCCCATTTACATCACGTTCTCTGACAATTCCATACTTTTTATATGGAAATATGATATTTTTAACTATGGTAAATGATAAAAGTATATAATTAACATATAAAATATAATAATATGAATGATAAAAAAATCAAAAATATTCATAATCCCTACACAATATTATAATATCATAAACATTAAATAAAAACAATAACAACAATTATGATCTTTAAAAATTTATAATATTAGATAGTATCCAAAGTATAAATAAAAGCGTGACGCTCTGTCCTTGTTTACGGCGCGCATTTCAAACGCCACGCTCGATCTGACTCGCGCGTTGAGTCAAAAATCATGATCAGCCTGGGTTTTGCAGGGGCCAGGGCAAATCAGCCGGGTATTTTCTGAAAGGAAATTTGATGCCCTTTCGAATGAAACAAGTTTCGTTTATAAAGGCGATGGACCCAAATCGTTTAGAAATCCAATTGTTAATAAATTTTTATTACTCATAACGCAGGGGGTACGAGTTTGGCTGACAATCGTTTATGATAATACGACTTATAAACTACCTTTGGCAAGTAAATTTATCCATAAAAGCGATGGACTCAAATTTTTGCGGTGGGCTCTCGCACTATTATATTTACTTTTTGAATGTTGTTATGTATATGTATGAGGTTTGGGTACGTTCCTCGGAAAAAGAAAAGCGCCTTGTAAACCCTACGGAGAGAAACAATAAACACAATACAATACAATACATTAAGATAGTAATATTGTCTAAAATTTCTTCCTGCCCCTCAACAAGTAATTCAATTGCTTCTGGCTAAAATCAATATTTGAGAGTCAAACAATGTTTTATTTACTACTCAAGATTATTTTCAATTATCTTACACAATCAAAAAAAAATTGTCTACTTTTTGACTACGGTTAAAACGTCAACGCATTTTTTCTAGCTGACTGAAACAACACTAACTAGTACATTAATTTTCATTATTCTTTACATCATTAAGATTGTTATTATTGTTGTATATAATTAATTATACTTGCCTGTTCTTCCGGGAAAGCATCAGAACATTGAACTTCTTCGACGTAATCAAATCCCATTATTCCTAAAATCTTTATTTTTCGCTCCGTTAATTTCAAGGGTGGACCGGTGACATTTTCTGTTGCAGCTCGATTGGCTCGAATTTTTGCAATTTTTTGAAAGACTGCGATTTTGTTGTCTCGCTACGTCTAAAAAATACCTTTTTCACAAAATTATATAACCTAACTTAACTCAAGTGACATGTATTTCAAAAAAAGATGTGAAATCTTTAAATTAAATTGCGCCAATTGTAAAGAAAATATGTATATTGTTTTGAAAGGTAATTGTTATGCAACTACTTTAAAGAAATAAAACTCAAGTGGTATCTTCGTATTCCTATTCAAGGGTCTTCCTATTCTAAACCCAAGTGATAATAGCTTCTTAATTCTCTTTAACAAATTTTTAATATTACAAAGAATTATTTTAATTACAAAGAGTTAAAGAAGTAACAGTACAAAATAAAAATATTTAATTAAAACAAAATAAATAAATTTTTCTTGTAAAAAAACTTGGCGCTGCTTTTTAACTCCTGTCGCATTCTTCCCTAAATTATGTTTATTGTTTTTTATTTAATCAAAAATTTTAATACTAATGTTTAAATTTCAAAGTCTAGCAGCGCCAAGTTTTTTACAAGAAAAATTTATTTATTTTGTTTTAATTAAATATTTTTATTCTGTACTGTTATTTCTTTAATTTTTTGTAATTAAAATAATTCATTGTAATATTAAAAATTTGTTAAAAAGAATTAGGAAGCTATTATCACTTGGGTTTAGAATAGGAAGACCCTTGAATAGAAATACGAAGATACCACTTGGGTTTTATTTCTTTAAAGTAGTTGCATAACAATTCTCTTTCAAAGCGATATACATGTTCTCTTTACAATTGGCGCAATTTAATTTAAAGATTTTATATCTTTTTTTGAAATACATGTCACTTGAGTTAAGTTAGGTAATATAATTTTGTGAAAAAAAATGAAGCTACCACTTAGGTTAGATACATGTCATTTGTATCTAACCTAAGTGGTAGCTTTATTTTTTTCACAAAATTATATTTAAAAAAAAATAAAGCTACCACTTAGGTTAGATACATGTCATTTGTTTCCTCAGGGGCCGTCGGGAGCGAGGGAGCAATCCCTCAACACCGGCGGTACGGGTGTTTGCGAACCCGAGGGATCCGAGCAACTCAGGAGCTGCGGAGGGCGGTTGGGACGGGCGTGGGGCCTCCCTTCCTCCACGCAGACGGGGCTCTGGCTACCCCGAGGACCCCGAGCCGGGCAATGAGCCGTAGGGCGCGTGACTCATCTACGGTGAACGAGGAGTCGCAAATGCGTGGACCCGATCCGGCCTTTATCACGGGCGACTGTGGCCGCCTTAAAAGCCACCCACACCCGGGGAGAGTGTACCCTAGTGAGGAAACCTGCCAGGGGGCGCCACTTATAGCCGCGTAGGCACGGGACAGGCGTGACCCTAGGCGTAGGCCCCGTGGAGAGCGGAAGTGCTCCATCTGGAGCGGTCCCCGGGGGTTATGGTACCCCCCAGCGGTCCCGGCGCGGCCGGAGTAGGGGCGGGGGGCGACAGCGCACGTGGGTCGGCGCCGCCTGCGGACGGGTCGTCGTGGCGGGGGCCCCCTCCGCCCTTCGCCGATTCCCTTTGGGTTTTCGCATCGGCGGCAGCTTGCTGTCGCGATCGACACCGACTCGCCTTGGGGCGAGTTGGAATCGACGGAGCTTGGCGGGACTCCGTCCCGTTGGCTCCCCTCGGGGAGTCCAACGGGCGCGGAGACTACCCGCATCGGGGGCCACCCGGGCTCGACGTTCTCGCACCGGGGCGGCGCGGGCGGGCGCGGCTGGACGTTCCCGCGCACCCGAGGTAAGGACGGACGACCGTCAGGGCTACCCGGACCTATTCCGGGGTTGGGGCCTGACGGGCGGGACCGTTCGGAGCCGCCGGAACATATTTCCGGGTCTGGGTCCGACGGTCGGTGGTGGGCGTAAGCCCGTTTCATGTTACGCGTGTGACGTCTCGGGCGGGAGCGGGGCCTTCGGGACTCTTCCTCCCGCCTTCCCTTGTGTCGTCCGGATGGTTGAAGGGCCGCATCCGCGGGGGCCGCTCGGACGTACTCCGGGATCGGTCCCGGCGAGAGCGGCCTGGAATGAATGGCGCGTGTGTGGACGAGACGCCCGTCGGAGCCGCCAGGACGTATTCCTGGGTCGGGGTCTGGCGGGTGGGACCGTCGGGGCCACCGGGACGTATTCCCGGGTCTGGGCCCGACGGCCGGGGTTTTCGGTCAGTCGAGGGCAGCCCCCTCAAACTTATAATAATGAAAGGCACACCCACAGGAAAGAGCGTACCGCCGCAGGAGACTCGGAACTTCAGCGGCAGGCTTGAGGCTAGTATCGTCCCAGCTAGCCTCTTGTCTTCATCCAACGATGGGCTACCCGGAGCCTGCACCGCAGGGGCTCCGGGGAAACGTGCGTCTGCGACGACCACGACAACGACGGCGACGACGGACGTCGACGGGGCGACGGGGAAGAAGACCCTCAGACGGAGGCCACTCGGGCCTCTGAGCCGTAGGGGGGTGGCCCCGGGGGCGCGGACGGAGTCTTCTTCGTCCCGCGCCTCAACCGGAGCTAGGGATGACGACGACGAGCGGGGCACGGTTTCTGTCTCCTCCTCCTCCGGCGGAAGCGATGACGGGAAGGACCGGAGTTTCCGGACTCCCCCTTCGCGGACGCCGGTGCGGGTGGAGACGCGGGGCCGGAACCCAAAAGACCCCGTGGCAAGGGCCAGAAAAATGGAAATCAAGAAGTTGCGGGCCTCCGTCCGCAACTTGAAGGCCCAAAAAGAACTGGCCGAAAAGAGGTCTCGTCTGGCGGACGAGTTAGTCGGCGAGACGGGCTCCACGCGTTGGGAGGAGGTCCCGACGTCCGCGACCGGCGCCGCCCCGCCGGCCCGAAACCTGCCGCCCGAAGCTGAATTGGAAGCGCAGATGGCGGAGAGGGAGTCTGCATATATCGCGCAGAAGATAGCGGAACACGCCGAGAGGGTGGATCATCTCGCGTATGCGTGCCAGCATTTGTCTGGCACGTCAAAGAGGGACCTACGTTTGGCGGCCCTCGTGGGTAAAGCGGGAGCCAGGGTGCTCTCGATGAGGGCGTCGGGTGGTCCCGCGGTCGGGTCCGGCCGGGAGACGGAGGCCCTCCGCCGCAAGGTGGAGGCCCTGGAGAGGCAGGTGCGAGAGAGGGACCGGAGAATCGCGGACTTGGAGAAGAAATTCTCCGAGCTCCGCGACCTTCGGGACCTCAACTTTCCGCCTGCCAAAAAAGGCCCATCTATCGATGGTCCCGGCTCCCCCCATCGAGGGGATGCGGGGGCCGCCCGGGAGGGGACGGCGCTGACTCCCTCTTCCCCGGCGTGGATGCCGGGGACGCGGGGGGAGTTCGAAGAGTACCTCCGGAGGACGGTGCTCCGCCAACTGTCAACTTTCATGGAGCGGTGGACAAAAGAGGAGTGGGAGCCGAGGGCTCTCCGCCTGCTCCGAGCTGCGGCGCCACCAGGGACACCGAGTAGCCCACCAGCAGCAGCAGCGGCGAAATGGGAGGGGGCCTCGGGGGCCGGGGGGCGACGGCCCCCGCTACGACGCCCGAGCTTCCCACTCCCGAAACGGACATTCCCGGCGGTGAGCCCCTGACGTCGGGCCCGGTGGCGGTGATTCCCCAGATGGGGAAAAGGAAAAGGGGGGAAGACGGGGCACCCACCTCCTCACCCGAGGGACCGTCGGGGCCGGCGCCGGCCTCGGCCCCCCAAGAGGGGACCTGGGCCCGGGTGGTGGGGCGGAAGGCCGCTAAAAAGGCCAGAAGGTCCACCGCCCCGAAGGAAGCGCCGATTACTCCCCGTCCAGAGCAGGGACAACAGCGGCAGCCGCAGCAACAACAACGACAGGGGCCGCAACAACCAAAGCAGCAACAGGGTGGTCGCCTGCAGCAGCAGCAGCAGGGGACTCGAGATGCCCCGGCCGTCGGGGCTCGAGGACGAGGGCAACGAAAGGGGAAGACCGGCCCATCAGCTACAGGTAAGCCCCCTCAACCTTTCTCCCAGGCTCTCGCCCTTGCACGGGGACCGCAGCAGCAGCAACAGGGGGCGGCAGCAGCCGCGGCAACAACAACAGCAAAGCAGGCGCCGTGCCGTTCCGCGGCCTCCCCGAACGGCCGCCGTCGTTTTGACGGCCCCGGAGGGGGGATACGCGGAAGCGATGAGGCGGGCCCAGGAGAGGGTCGACCTGTCGGAGCTGGGAATCGAGGCGCTCAGGCCTAGGAAGGCCCGCACGGGCGCCTTGGTTCTCGAGGTGGCGGGGGCCGGGGGATCGGAAAAAGCCGACCGCCTGGCCGCCGCTATGTCAGCGGCCCTCTCCGATCTTGATGGCGTCAGGGTGGACCGGCCCATCAAGACGAGGGAGGTCCTCCTCCGGGACCTCCAGGAAGCGGCGACCCCGGAGCAGATCGCGGCAGAAATCACGCATGCCGGGGGGGGACGCGCGGGGAGTGACGTAAGAGTGGGTCCAATTAGGCTCGGACCCACGGGCCTGGGGACGACGTGGGTGAGATGCCCTGTCAAAGGCCGCGGCTGCCCTGTCAAAGGCCGGTAAGGTCAGGATAGGGTGGACGTGGTCGCGGGTGGAACTGCTGGCGGAGCGCCCACTCCAATGCTACAAATGCATGGAGTTGGGCCACGTCCGCCAGCGCTGCCCCAACAAAGGTGCGGAGTGGGGGGACCGGTGCTTCCGGTGTGGTTTGTCCAGACATCGGTCCGCGGAGTGCGCTTCCTCGCCGCGCTGCCCAGTCTGCAAGAACTCGGGCGGCCCGGCGAAGCACAGAATAGGGGGACCCGCCTGTCGGGCGGGTCCCGTCGGTGGGAGGCTTGTGGGTCCGAGGGTGGGTACCCCCTTGACCGCTCGGGCCGCAGCGGTTCCCCGCAACGCCGATACCCCGACGGTGATACCGGCGGCGGCGGCCGGGGGGGTGCTCCTCGCGGCGGTGGAGGCGCCGGCGGCGGCCGCGGCTGTGGGAGCCGCGGAGACTGCCGGCCCCTCGGGAGAAGGGATCCCCCTCCCCTTCCCCTTTCCTCCCCCGCAGAGAAAGAGGATGGGGGCCGCGGCCGCGGTCGCGGCGGCGGCGGCGGCCGATGACGATGACGACGACGACGGGGACGAGGACATGGACGTAGACGTGGAGGTCGTCCATGTCCAGGTCCACGTCAAGGAGAAGGTGGAGACGGGCGTCGGAGGAGCCGATGATAGTACCTCGGATTAATGGTGTATCGGCTCCTCCAGACAAACCTGAATCACGCCCGAGGGGCTCAGGACCTGTTCGTCCAGAGCCTCGCGGAGCGTGGTTACGGGCTGGGGGTCGCTGCCGAGCCGCACCGGGTCCCGGCCGGCGACCCCAATTGGTTCGCGGACTCCCGCGCCTCGGTCGTGATAGTCTGGGGCAGAGGGGGAGCACTGGTGGCTCCCCCCTGCCACCAGGATGGGGGGTGGCCACGGATACGTGGTCGTCCGCTGGGGGACCGCCGTTGTGGTGGGAGTTTATCTTCCACCAAGTTGGGAGCTTCGGAGGGTCGAGGATGGCCTCGGGGAAGTGGGCGACTGGGTGAGAAAATTCCCCGGCTGCCCGGTCCTCGTGGCCGGGGACTTTAACGCCCACTCGACTCTCTGGGGCTCCAGGGCTGACAGCGCCAGGGGCCGAGTGGTCGCCGACTGGGCGGCGGCACTCGGACTACTGGTGCAGAACAGGGGAACGAAGAGCACCCTCGTGCGGTGGCAGGGGGAGTCAATCGTGGATATCACACTGGCAAACCCTGTCGCCGCACGGGTGGTCAGCGGATGGAGGGTCGCCTCGGAGGTGGAGACGCTCTCCGACCATCTCTATATTGAGATGGTCGTGGGGGCGAAGGGCCCTCCCTCCGCTGCGCGGAGCGACGTGCGCTCCGAAAAGCGGTGGTCCCTCAAGCGGATGGATGAGGACCGTCTGGAGGCGGCCGCCAGGGCCGTCACTTGGGCGGGGAGGGGGGAAGATGTCGATAGACGGGGAGGTGGAATGGCTCGGGGCCGTGATGACCGCCATATGCGACGTCGCGATGCCCCGTGCCAGGACACCTCGAAAGCGGGCCGCGTACTGGTGGACCGAGGAGATCGCCGAGCTGAGGCGCGCCTCGGTCCGGGCCAGACGCGGCTACACAAGAGCCAGGAGGCGTGGAGTGACGGCCCTGGTGGACCGGGCCTGAGAGTCGTACCGCGAGGCGCGGGGTCTCCTGGGCCTGGCCATCAGACGGGCCAAGACCGAGGCGTGGGAGGATCTCCTCCGTTCGCTCGACGAGGACCCGTGGGGGCGCCCATATAGGATCGTGACAAAAAAGTTGCGTTCGTGGGCTCCCCCGCTGACCTCGTCGATGGATCCCCAGTTTCTGGAGACGGTCCTAAGCACGCTCTTCCCCGCCGGAGGGGAGGAGGAAGCGGACGCCCTTGCGCCCGCAGTGCCAGACTGGCTCCCGGAATGGGGGATCACGGACGAGGAGATGGCGGACGCCGTCGGGAAGCTGAGGGGCAAAAAGACTGCCCCTGGTCCCGACGGCGTCCCGGCACGAGTGATGGCGCTCACCGCGGGGTTTTTCGCCGGGCGGATGAGGGCACTCTTTGAGGAGTGCCTCAAACGCGGCGTCTTCCCAGGAAGGTGGAAGGAGGCCAGCCTCGTCCTTCTGAGGAAGGAGGGCAGGCCTCCGGACCAGCCGTCGGCTTACCGGCCCATCTGCCTCCTGGACGAGATCGGCAAGGTCTTTGAGCGAGTCATTGTCGGCCGACTCGTCCGCCACCTGGAGTGAGGGGGCGGTCCCGGGCTATCGGAGGACCAGTTCGGATTCCGTGGGGGACGGTCCACGGTCGACGCGATCGACCGTGTGCGGTCCCTCGTGGAGGAAGGACTGGCTCGGGGCGGGGTGGCGTTGGCGGTGTCGTTAGACATCGTCAATGCCTTTAACTCGCTTCCCCGGTGGGTGATCGGGGAATCGATGGTCGACCTGAACGTCCCCGATTACCTTCGGGCGATGGTCCGGGCCTACCTTTCCGACAGGTGGCTGTTGGTCAGGGGGGCGGATGGGCGGGTGAGTCGGGTGGCTGTGCGCGGCGGGGTTCCGCAGGGATCGGTCCTAGGCCCTTCCCTGTGGAACATCGGATATACCCGCCCGCTTAAATTGGTGCTCCCCGTGGGTGCCACCGCCGTCTGCTATGCGGCGGTGGTGGTCACCGGGGAGAATTGGGAAGGCGCCGCCCGCACGGCGGAGATCGCCGTGGACATGGTCGTGCGCGAAATCCGGGGTCTGGGCATGGAGGTGGCGGCCAGGAAGACGGCAGTCGTCTTTTTCCACAAACGTGGGCCGCCGCCCCCAAGAGGCCTGAGACTACGGGTGGGGGGCGAGACCGTCCCAGTGGGCCCCGAGATGCGATACTTGGGGCTCACGCTGGATCCGAAGTGGCGCTTCCGCGCGCACTTCAGGGGAGTGGCCTCCAGGATGGAGGGCATGGCGGCCGCGCTGGGCCGCCTGCAACCCAACCTGGGTGGCCCGTGCGCGCGGGTGCGCCGACTCTTTCATGGGGTCGTGCGGTCGATGGTCCTGTACAGGGCGCCTATATGGGCCGACAGGGCGATCGCGGATCGGTACGTTCGGTCGGAAATACACCGAGCCGAGCGCCGATCCGCGATTCGATTGGTGAGGGGGTACCGCACGATCTCCCATGCGGCGGCCACCGTCCTGGCTGGTGTCCCCCCGATCGAGTTCGCGGCCCTCGCGCACGCCGAGGTATATCGGCGTGTGCGCGGGATGCGGGCGGATCGGGCGGGCGCGCGACTCGTGGCGAGCGCCAGGGCGGTGGCGCGTGGTCAAGCCCGTCAGCAAGCCCTCCGGGAGTGGCAGAACAGTCTCGCTCTCGTTCGGGGGCGGGTTGTCGAGGCGATCCAGCCGATCCTGCCCGACTGGGCGGGCAGGTCGTGGGGCAGTCTTACTTACCGCGTGACACAGGTACTCACCGGACACGGGTGTTTCGGTGACTACCTGTGTCGCATAGGGAAGGAGCGCACGGCCGAGTGCCACCACTGCGGGGACCCGGAGGACTCCGCGCAGCACACCCTGGACGAGTGTGCGGCTTTCGGGGTGCAGCGCGGGGTCCTAATGGACAAGATCGGGGCGGACCTCTCCCTCCCGGCTGTGGCTGCGGCCATGGTCTGGGACAGAGAGGCCTAGGGGGCGGTCGTCTCCTTCTGCGAGACAGTGATGCTCGCGAAGGAGACCGCCGAGAGGGAGCGGAGGGACGGCGAGCCGGCGCGCGCGGGGGCACGCCAGCGGCGCCGCCGCTCTCCTCCCCCCTTCGTTTTATAACCCGGCCGGGCGGGCCGAAGGGTGCCCGCCCGGCCCCGTAGGGGAGGGGGGGCTGGGGGGGACCGTGTCCCCCCAACTGCCTCGGCGGGTAGGGTGAGATCGGGGGGTTTCACCCGGTCGTGCCCGCTGAGCTGGTCGGCGGCGAGAGGTGGTGTCCCTCGCCGCCAAGATAGGGACGGGGGGCCAAAAGGCCCCATCCCCCGGAGTGCGCCTGGATGCAATGCGAGAGCGGTTCCCGGGCGCACCCCACATAGGGGATGGGAGGGACACTCGCTGGTTTTTAGCCGGTAAGAGTCCGGCATACCCCTCGCCTCTCCCCCCGAGAGGCGGGGAAGTCCATGAAGATTTTCCAGCGTCATAAAAAAAAAAAAGAGATACATGTCATTTGACCCCTCAGGGGCCGTTGGAAGCGAGGGAGCAATCTCTCAAACCCGGACGGTACGGGTGTTTGCGAACCCGAGGCATAGTCCAGTCATTTTAAGTTTTCTGTTCAAAAAAATTAGTAACCGCTACTTTTTTTTTAATCGCTTTATTTTGTTGCTTTAAATAACGTGTTAAAAATCGAGAACGATATCGTGTCCGCTAAAAAAGTTATTCAAGGTCAAAGGTCACGAAAATCAGTTTTTTGTGAAAATTTCGTTTTGTATGGCTCGGAGGTCAATTAAGGTGGTTACAAAAAAGAAAGATCATGAAATTCTCTACAAAAATGGTTCTATTTATTTTTCACGTACGATAAACCGTTTGCGAAATATAAAGTGACGAATATGTACGTCGAGCGTTGTATCCATTTCCGCACCACCTTTCAGGTAAGATACAAGGCGCGTTCCGTAACGCCCATATGCCCGCATTTTCTAAACGTGACGTATGCCAATTTTTCAAGAAAAGTTCCTATCAAACCGTTTTAATAAAAAAAAATTGATTTTAATGCTCATGGACACATTCAAAAACGTCAACATCGCAACAAAACAAGCTCGTGATGATGCAGATGTGTTAATTATTATTGAAACAGCAATGGAAGAATCAATCGTTAACACTACTGTCGTAGTAGGCGAGGACATTGATCTTTTGGTTCTTTTCATAGGGCATAGTCATTCACAGCAACAATTATTTTTCATGAAACCAGGCAAGGGAAAGGTCAAGACGCAATTTAAAATTCTTCAAGCTTTGACAAATATCCTCATTGTAAGCAACATATTTTATTGCTACATGCAATAACTGGATGTGATACCACTTCTGCTCTATTTAATAAAGGAAAACTTAAAACAATAAAAATCTTTGAAAATCGTTCTGATTTATATCAAGCTGCAGAAGTTTTTCAACAAGAAAATTGCTCTCAACAACTTATATTTGAGAATAGAGTACGGATAATTTTGGCGATTTATGGAGCTTCTAAGTCGGAAACATCTCTTGATAACTATCGGTACTTAAGTTTTGCGAAATCGACTACGTTCAATACTGCTGTAAAATTACAATCGCTTTCACCTACAACTGCAGCAGCTCAACAACACCTGTACCGTGTATATTACCAGGTCCAAACATGGCTGGGAAAAGATATAGATCCACAACAGTGGAGCTGGATCTTAAATAACAATATTTTGGAGCCCGTTACAACGTTGTTACCACCTGCGCCGGACAGTATTCTTAATACTATTTTTTGCAATTGTACAAAAGGATGCGGTGCAAACTGCGGATGCAGGAAAATCGGATTATCTTGCTCCATTGTATGCGGCAACTGTCATGGACAATCATGTCTTAATGCCATGCCTGAAGCTTCTGCTGCTAATACGTCCGATAATTATTCCACTGAGTGAGTGTGATGAGATTGATCCTACTGATCTTTTATTAACAAACACGAGTGAAGATGATAAAGATAACGAAGATGTAGAACTAGAAGAACTTATCGATGAAATACATGACATTCACGAAGAAGATGATGAAACGTAATTTCTTTTAAATGATGAAGATAGAGATTAAATGAAAAAAAATAAAAAAAATTAAAAAAATTAAAAAACGTAATTTTTTTACATTTGACATGGATTAGGCCTACTGGGGACACCATGTAAAAAAAAACGCGCCTTGTATCTTACCTCAAAGGTGGTGCGGAAATAGGTACAACGCTCGACGTACACATTCGTCACTTTGTATTTCGCAAACGGTTCATCGTACGTGAAAAATAAATAGAATTATTTTTGTAGAGAATTTCATGATCTTTCTTTTTTGTAACCACCTTAATTGACCTCCGAGCCATACAAAACGAGATTTTCGCAAAAAACTGATTTTTGTGACCTTTGACCTTGAATAATTTTTTTAGCGGACACGATATCGTTCTCGATTTTTAACACGTTATTTAAAACAACGAAATAAAGCGATTAAAAAAAGAAAATAGCGGTTACTAATTTTTTTAAACAGAAGCCATATTTTTGTCTAAAATGACTGGACTGTACCCGAGCAACTCAGGGGCTGCGGAGGGCAGTTGGGATGGGCGTGGGCGCTTCCCTTTTCCCACGCAGACGGGGCCCTGGCTACCCCGAGGATTCCGAGCCGGGCAATGAGCCGTAGGGCGCGTGACTCCAACTCCGGTGAAGGGGGAGTCGCAAATGCGTGGTCCCGACTCGGCCTTTGTCACGGGCGACAATGGCCGCCTTAAAAGCCACCCTCACCCGGGGAGAGTGAACTCTAGAGAGGAAACCTGCCAGGGGGCGTCATTTATAGCCGTGTAGGCATGGGACAGGCGTGGCCCCAGGCGTAGGCCCCGTGAAGGGCGGAGGTGCTCCGATTGGAGCGGTCCCAGGGAGTACGTGTACCCCTCAGCGGTCCCGGCACGGCCGGAGTTGGGGCAAGGGGCGGCGGTACGCGTGGGTCGGCGCCGCCCATGGGTGGGCCGTCGTGGCGGGGGCTCCTTTCCCCCTTTTCGTCGATTCCCCTTGGGCTGTCGTATCGCGGCAGCTCGCTGTCGCTGTCGCAATCGACACCGACTCGCCTCGGGCGAGTTGGGATCGTCGGAGCTTGGCGGGGCTCCGCCCCATTGACTCTTTCGGGAGGGCAATGGGTGCGGAGACGACCCGTATCGGCGGGGGCCTCCCGGACTCGACGTATTCGCGCCGGGGCGGCGCGGGCAGGCGCGGCCGGGCGTCTTTCGCGCCTGAGGTAAGGACGTCCCCCAGGGCCACCCGGACTGATTGAGTGTGTGAAGTTGGCCCCCCTACATCATCCAAATATAGTTCTGTTTAGAGTTCTGACTTCTTTCGGACAATAGGAAGAGTTCCTGATAATTTTTAAAAAGAGTTCTGGCGATTAAGATAACGAAAACACCTTTTGAAAAAAGGGGGCCAACTTCACGACTTTTTTGATCAAAATTTGAGATCGAATAGTTCTGAATGGCCTAAACGCTTCATTTTGCGATTATCTAGAGTTCCTGATACACATAAAATTTTTTTGGTTAATAAAAAAGAATAAAAAAATTTTGAAAAATTTTTTTTTACTTCGAGTAGTTCTGAATGCCTTAAACGCTTTATTTTGCGATTACCTAGAGTTCCTGATACATAAAAAAATTTTTAATTTTATTAAAAACAATTTTTTGGCTAAAGAAAATTTTCAATCATCTCTCGTTCAAATATCAGTAGGTAAGCTATGTTAGTTCTAACTCAACCTGTGGGATCTGAGGGGGGTGAGGGGCGAGGGGGAAACCGCGGGCGGAGGGGGGAAGACCGTCGGCGGGGGGGACCGCGGGCGGGGGGAAGGGACTGCGGGCGGGGGGACCGCGGGTCGGGGGGAGGACCGCGGGGAGGGGGAAAACCGCGTTTTTCGAGCGCCGCGGGGAGGGGGAGAAGGGAATCGCGTTTTCCGGCGCTGCGGGGCGAGGGGGTTTTCCGGCGCTGCGGGTCGAGGGGGTTTTCCGGCGCCGCGAAGCGACCGCGTTTTCGCCGCAGGAGGGGTCCGCGTGCAACGGCCGCGCCGGTCCGCGTGACGTCACACGCTCCCGCTCGCGTTATCTCTCCCTCGCCCCGGTCGCGCGCGTCTTCTTGGTCTCGCGGTCCCTCCCGGCCCCCGGCCCCCGTTTGCGTTATCGCTCACGATCGCATATATTTTTTTCGCCAACAGTAGGTAAGCTAAGAGAGTTCTAACCATGGGATCCGAGGGGGGGTGAGGGGCGGGGGGAAACCGCGGGCGGGGGGAGGACCGCGGGCGGGGGGAGACCGCGGGTCGGGGGGGGACCGCGGGTCGGTGGGGGGACCGCGGGGAGGGGGGAAACCGCGTTTTTCGAGCACCGCGGGGAGGGGGAGGGGGGAACCGCGTTTTCGCCGCGCCGCGGGGAGGGGGAGAGGGGAACCGCGTTTTTCGGCGCCGCGGGGCGAGGGGGTCCGCGTTTTCCTGCGCCGCGAAGCGACCGCGTTTTCGCCGCGGGAGGGGTCCGCGTGCAACGGCCGCGCCGGCCCGCGTGACGTCACACGCTCCCGCTCGCGTTATCTCTCCCTCGCTCCGTTCGCGCGCGTCTTCTTGTTCTCGCGGTTCATCCCGGCCCCGGCCCCCGGCCCCCCCCCCGTTTGCGTTATCGCTCACGATCGTATATATTTTTTTCGCCAACAATATTTAATCGTTTAGATCTTCGCGATATTTAATTTTAATATTATATTTAAGTAAACGATAAACGAAGCTTAACGACAGGGAACGGTAAATGAAAAGAAAATTTTTTAACCATATTATATGTATTTATTTATCATGAAGCGCATTATACACAATAGTATCCAAAGCGTATGCTAATAATTCACAATCAATAATCGAATTTTTATCATAAAATTCACGCAAGATTGTAACTGCGTTACATTTATCGGTGATACAATTTTGACGTAAAATTGTTACAAACTGTTTGAATTTTTCACTTACACCGTGAACATTTAGACATAATTGAAAATAAACATTCTCGACGCAATGTTCTAGTTCGAACAGGAAAAGTACAGTTGACGGTTTCATGTACAAGTTGGTGCCGCACGACGTCAATTTTACAATATCCACGTCACATATTTTAACAAGCTCCAGATCTCGAAACGTTAGCGATGATGGTGCCGATGACTGCACGAGTCGTTGTATATCAGCACGTTTTTCGATGAATGTCACCCACGTTGCATGTGGCAGAATTATCCGATTGCCTCGGTTATCACCAATATGTATATCCACAGAGGACATAGGTCCCGCGTTGATTCCAACATCCAAAAATTTATATGATGTCGATGTCAAGGCAAATCTCCTTCCCAAAATACGTGGCGTGTAGTGGGGTTTATCAAAACTGTAAAAAAAATACAATTACGTTTATAAAAGTTTTTTGCACAAGTATATACGAAAATTAGCGGTACTTACTCATTGTGCTGTTTCTCGCACGTTTCATCCTGAATCGGAACGTAGTAGTTCACACCGTGAGTGTTCATCGTATCTGGAGGCTGTTTGCGACGTACACGAACCGTATCGAACTCTCGACTGCGCTCTAGAATCCTCGTAGACCATTTATACATACACAAAACTGCAAATCTTGCAAAAATAGCGCCAATGTACGGCTGCTGCATGGTGACCACCACCACAATCCACATATACATTAAATGTAATATCTTTGTCAAGAACATTCGTGATGAGATCACCTCATCGGGCATCAAATATGATTTCTTTTCAAGAGCATACGTGTCTCGCGATGATGTCATCGAACACGTGCAAAACTGCAAATTTTGCAATTTCGCATAAGTCAATGGAGCGTTATTGTTTTGAAGAACATGTCGCGACATGTCTCGCGATGATTTCATCGAACACGTGCAAAACTGTTTCGATGATTTGATTTGTATAACTGCTATTGAATAAGTATCTATATTTAGTACAATTTATATTTTAAATATTAATTATATTTTAAACATTATTTTTATTATAATTTTTTAGGAAGTAACATACCTGTTATATGTGCGATTTAAATAACATAGAAGAAAATGATTATCTGACAGCTCCTACGTACGTTATAAGCATAAAGTTCGAGTTCCGCATTAATTATTCGAAGTCATACAGTAATATGGGAATGTTGCGGGAACAGGGACAGAAAGCCAGTCAAACATAGTATAAATTTTCACTAAAGGTTCTTTAGAATAATTTATTGTAGTAGTTCATTAGCAGTACAGAACTATCTGCCGAATGCACACAATAAACTCAACATAAGACATAAACGTTTAAATTTAAGCGTAATTCTTTCGCTCTTTGCGCACGCCGCCAATGCATCGACGTAACACACACAGCGTATGACAAGCATAGTATATCCAACAACATATACAGAACGTCAATAATACAATATGCAATAGTCATGTCCTACAATATATATATATATATATATAAAAATATATTAGAGTACAAAAATTCACTGGCCGGAAACTTTTGCACGCCACTATATATATATATATATTTAAAAGACTAATGATTTTTTATTATTATGAGATGTGAGTATGAGAAACAGTTGAATTGCTTATTTCACCATCACTTTATGCGTTAAGTGCCGATTCTATCTCTTCTTTTTCGATATCATCAGATTCTTCAGGTTTAGATACAGATAATTCAACTGATGATGAAAACTAATTTGTATGTAAATTTTATGTAATATTAGGTACTTTTATGTAACTATTTGTATGGAAATATTAGATTAATATTTTTGTAAACACAAATTTTTTACATTCGGCTTTGTATTGTACTTCTTAATGTATATGTCACAAGTTTTTTTATAAAATAAATAAAAATTATGGATTTTAAAAATTTTGTATTCGTTATTTTGTTTCCAGATTCATTATTTGCGACTCCAAAAACCTATAAATTCCACGTTTCACATAAAAATAACGATTTATAGATATGCTTTTTAGTATTTCGTAGCCGCCATTTTGTTTTTTTTTAATTTTGACTTGAAATTCGTTATCAGCGACCCCAAAAACCCCTATATACCAAGTTTCAAGTAAATATCTTAATTTTTCGAGTTTTGGCCAGCTTTTCGGGAATCGGCCCCACTGTGCGGCGGCCCCAACGGCCCCACCCGCCGGACCCCGACCCAGGAATATGTCCTGGCGGCTCCGACGGGCGTCGATCGTCTAGAGGCCCGACCATACAGGGACGGGACTCCCCTCCCGACAGGGGGAAGTGGAGCCCCGCGTACTGCAGGCCGGGCCCTGGGACATGCCTGACTCGACGTGCCCCCCCACCCAGGCTGCCACGGCCCCGACCTCGGAATATGTCCGAGCGGCCCGTGACAGCCATCCGCGCCAGCAGCACCATGGGTCCACGACTCTGGTGTGCAAGCCGCTGACGTGGTCCTCCGCGCCAGGGAACCCAGCACCACGTACTGGGCCCCTGACACGGGGAACCCCCCCTCTCTCCCCCTGCCGGAGCACCGGCGTGCAATGGGGATATGAGAGAGGGGGTCTTCCCGCTCCCCCGACCGGACGGCATCCCTGCCGGCCGGGAGGGGCGAGGAGGAACCCACCCGAGGAACTCCAAGGAACCCCTTGGGTGGGCCCCCGGCCCGCCGGAGCGCCGGCGTGCAATGGCCGAGTGGTCCACCCATCCCCCCTCGGAGGTTGCCAGTCCCCCCCGGGTGAGCTAGCAGAATGCCGGGCCGGGCCATTGCCCGAGAAACCCGACATTCGCCGAACACCCGGGGGGGATTAGGCAGAGCCCCCAGAACCCCGCGGCTCGGTGGGGGAGATGGAAATCTCCCCCTATCGGTCCCGGCCAACCGGGCGATTGTAGTCAGGGCCGCCAACCCCTACCGGCCGTTGGAGTGAACGTGGCCGAGGCCAGACGCTCACTCCTAAGCAGGGCGACCGGTCCCCCGGTTTTCTGTCAGGGTTTTCCTTCCCTTAGGTCGGTTGGGCAGGCTTAACAGTCCCTCCCTCACGGCTCCGACCAGCCGGGCAACTTTTTATAGAGGGCGCCTCCCTCGCGAGTCCTTAAAAAGGACTCCCCGGCCCCCGCCGAAGCGAGGGTTACGGTTCTGATGTGCTCGGGACCCCGGGCGCGCAACTGCCCGTATCTGGAGAGCTCCTAGGGGCTCTATCGAGTCCCCGGTGGCTTCTCCAGACCCCTGGGGGGAACTCGTTCCTTCCTGCTGTGATTTTTAAAGGCCAACCACTTATCGTTATCGCTCGGTAACTTGATCGCGCAGTCATTCATCTCCCGACAGTCGACGGTGTGGGCTTCCAATTTCTCGTTGGAGCTGAAGTAGTGCAAGCATCTGCAAAAATAATCACAAATATTATAAATTTTTTTATACACAAAATATTCTATATATTATTAAAAGAACTATAGGTACTTACCGATCGCAAATGTGCTTTGTGTGTCCATGTTTATTAATTTGCGAGCTCACGAGGCGGGATAGGTTCTTGATCCACGCAAAATGTCCCACGTTGTCGTCATGCATGTACAGCAGATTTACGTGTCTGCCCATCTTACGATCAGTAACCCGTATTGGTAGGATAGCAAGTTCCTTGTTTTTTTTTCGATGTTGTAGACGTTGATGGAGATGTTGTTGCGATTTTCAAAATTTTTAATTTGATACAACGTCATTGGAAACTCAATGTCCGTAAGATTTAGCACCGACGTGTAATGTGGATACGACAATTCGCGTTCTGCATTTCTTTGGGCTGGATGCAGAGCAGCCACCACGGACCATGCGAAACATGCATTGTCTCTTGATTGCACGTTTATCACCGCTTTCTTCCTTTTAATTTCTCGCGGTATTTCCACAAAACATCCCGCGTGCAATGGATTATATTTGTTCACATTTACCGTTAAATTGAGTATACTCGACAACGCCCATCCGCTATCACGTTCCTGGAATTTCTCCAGCTTTGCTAAGGTAGGCTCGATGACGTGTCGCTTGTATTACTCACACAGATCGGACTCACGAAAGAGTTCATAGTTTCTCGTTGCGATACTTTTATTCGCGCGTTTGTCACCCGCAACAAATTCACCATTAAACACTGTGTTAATTTTTACATTGCCATGTCGTTGCATGACGTTCCGCACACGATCGAGTACAATGTCTCCCGCATCTTTGAGAAATTGATAAGGGTCGATGTGTTTGGAATTTATTACCGCACCTGTCAATATACGAATTTTAAAAGCCGTATCTATCTCGCGCCATCTGAGTCCTGTCTCACTCGCACTGTATTCAGCACCCACATGCACGAAACGTTGACGTACCGAGTCTTTCAAACCTTCGAGTCGCGCGATACAAGCGACCAACGACTGTTTGAGACCGATCGATGACTGATCGATCGATAATCGTGGCCGTTTAATTCGGCTTTGTTCTTCCAACGATTCGATAAACTCGTCGCATTGTTGCTCCCACGCGGCAAAGTCTTCTCTCGAATTTAACAGGGTGGATTGCTCCAAAAATTCTTGTTCCATGTTATTGCACGACTCTCTTGCTAACGCCATTTGTTGCACTCACGACTTCCAGTTCTCGACTATTGAGCATATCACCCAGATTCGTCATTTTATATTCTACTAATGATGCATCGTTTGCTTATCATATCTAATTTCATCTCAGCAGCCGTACATCGGCGCTATTTGCAAAATTTGCAGTTTTGCACGTGTTCGATGAAATCATTGCGAGACACGTACATACGTTCACGAAAACGCGCCATTGACTTTTGGTGGTTTGATCTGTATCAATGCATCAGCCGCACATCGGCGCTATTTGCAGTTTTGCACGTGTTCGATGAAATCGTCGCGAGACATGTCGCGACAAGTTCTTCAAAACAATAACTCTCCATTGACTTATGCGAAATTGCAAAATTTGCAGTTTTGCACGTGTTCGATGAAATCATCGCGAGACACGTATGCTCTTGAAAAGAAATCATATTTGATGCTCGATGAGGTAATCTCATCACGAACGTTCTTGACAAAGACATCACATTTAACGTATATGTGGATTGTGGTGGTGGTCACCATGCAGCAGCCGTACATTGGCGCTATTTTTGCAAGATTTGCAGTTTTGTGTATGTATAAATGGTCTACGAGGATTCTAGAGCGCAGTCAAGAGTTCGATACGGTTCGAGTACGTCGCAAACAGCTAGATACGATGAACACTCACGGTGCGAACTACTACGTTCCGATCCCGGATGAAGCGTGCGAGAAACAACACAATGAGTAAGTACCGCTAATTTTTGTATATACTTGTGCAAAAAAATCTTTTATAAACATATAATTGTATTTTTACAGTTCTGATAAACCCCGCTACACGCCACGTATTTTGGGAAGGAGATTTGCCTTGACATCAACAGCATATAATTTTTTGGATGTTGGAATCAACGCGGGACCTATATCCTCTGTGGATATACTTATTGGTGATAACCGAGGCAATCAGATAATTCTGCCACATGCAACGTGGATGACATTCATCGAAAAACGTGCAGATATACAGCGACTCGTGCAGTCATCGGCACCATCATCGCTAACGTTTCGAGATCTGGAGCTTGTTAAAATACGTGACGCAGATATTGTAAAATAGACGTCGTGCGGCACCAGCTTGTACATGAAACCGTCAACTGTACTCTTCCTGTTCGAACTAGAACATTGCGTCGAGAATGTGTATTTTCAACTATATAAAAATGTTCACGGCGTAAATGAAAAATTCAAACAGTTTGTAACAATTTTACGTCAAAATTGTATCACCGATAAATGTAACGCAGTTACATTCTTGCGTGAATTTTATGATAAAAATTTGATTATTGATTGTGAATTATTAGCATACGCTTTGGATATTATTGTCTATAATGCGCTACATGATAAATAAATTCCCTGTCGTTAAGCTTCGTTTATCGTTTACTTAAATATAATATTAAAATTAAATATCGCGAAGATCTAAACGATTAAATATCGTTAACGAAAAAAATATATGCGATCGTGAGCGATAGGGCCAAAGCACATGACATGGCGTAGCGATCTACGACAATCATAGTCGTGGACGTAAGTAACGCACAAGCTTTGGCGTAGTGCGTTATGTCGTATGGCGAGTGATGGCGAGGTACGAGCAAGCTGCCAAAACCAAAGGTGAGTACTATCCTGATAATTTCTAAATAAATTAAAAGTAATCGTCAAATTTAATTGTTAAAAGTAAAATTTTTACTAATTAGGCTGCAACAACCTAATTATGCTGTAATGATCTATTTTTGTGCTTATATGTTAAATGACGAACAATGGTAATTTTAGGTTAACAGCAATTTTTCTTTATATAAGAATACTTAAAGAACGCTTTTTTTTCGCTTGCTCCTTGCTAATTTATGAATTTTTTTTAGATTACTGTTTAAATAAAATTGTACATGGTAAATGGTAATTTTTAGGTTAGCGGCAAGAACAACGGAGTGGCTATAAATTTTACAGTAAAGAAATAACTCCAGAAAATAATATAAATCAGGTAAAAAATTATAATTGAGTAATTGGTGAATTATATAATTATTAAGTGGATATTTTATTTTTAAATATTTGTGAATAAACATTGTAGAATCCAACGTGGTTTCCATTATCAAATGTTGAAGAATGCAGTGGTAACGTCAAAGATGCTCAAGATCAACGAAACACACATTATGCGAATACTTTGTCTCTCCAACTGGAGAATTGGCGTGGCAGTACGACTTTATCCGTAGAGGTGTATCATGCAGATAATTAAACTTAAGTGTAAACATAAATAACTTATCTATGTTCAATTCGATCTGTAAAAAACAAGATTATTATTGTAATACGCATCGTAAAAATAAAACTTTGCTATAAATAAAAAATCATACATTCTTAGAATGTAATTATTTTATCACAGAATAGAACATTAAATTATATACAGTAAACATTACTTTGAGTGAACAATAAAGTAATAATTACGTTTCTGGTAATGGTGTTATTAGAGAATCCATCATCATTTTCCTTCTGATATGCTTTTCATGTTCTGGCATACTAGGCCTGCAACTCACCCTGACATTTGTCACCGAACCGGTTATGACGAGGTAACCAGCTCTAATTATGAAATATCGAAAGTACATCGTGTGACAAGTAAATAAACGAAAGTTCGCTAAAGTTCGCGCGTCGGAACAATACAAAATGGCGTCTTGAACATAGAATTCTTTTCGATTTTTTTTCACATCTTTGGCTTGATAAAATTGAATTTATCAGTATCGAATTTTATTCAGAAAAGTGTAAACTTTAAGAATATGCATTATAAAATAGTCAAATATATCATTAATACAGTGAAATTTGGCGAAAAGGCAAATTTTTCGATATTTTTTTTATATTTTTTCTAATAAAACACGCCATAACTTTTTTGTGGTTAACTTTTCGACAAAAATGTTCAAATAAAAGTTGTAGAGCGTACTTTTTTACATAAGAAACACCTATAATGGTAGCTACAATAATGTTTAAACGTACGTGAAGAAATTTTAATTACGCACGAGGTTGCGTACTATGGCGATTCATAGTCATATTATACCTCAAACTATGAATACATTTGCTTTCAAGTAGTGAAATAATTATGAACTAACCATTATTGTTATTCTTACTATTAGGACAAGCCGGTCATCGTATGGTGTCCCACTATTATTATTATTATTATCATTATTATTACTTTATAATTATTGCCAGAGCTCTTTTAGTTTCAATTATAAATCTACTTACGCACAATACCACGGAAAGGATAAGAGTTGGACTTTAAAAGTGCATTTTTTTTACTTCTTTTATTTACTTTTTTTGTACTTTTTTAATTTTCTTTTTTTATTTACTTTTTGTTTTTTTATATTTTTAAAGTTTTTTTAATTTTTATGTTTTAATATATCTAATATATATTATATTAACACATTTAATTTAATATAATATTATAACGCGAAGAAACTTAATTCATCATTCTCACTCTCGTCATTAGAATTATTGCCTACATTTTCCAGCACATTTGCCAATTTTACTGCAGGACAAATCAGCAGCACGGCAAGGACATGAAATTGATGTTCTGCAAGAAAAACTTTTTGAACTACAGTTACATATATATTTTTGAAGTAATTGAAAACTTGTAGGACCCTCAAAATAAACGGGAATCAGTTGTCCATTAATTAATTGCCATCCGTACTCTTTTGGATCAAGAATTTTAATGACTGGGAAATGAGCATTTTTCCACACATATACTTGCCACGTACATCTTTTTAAGTGTTGAAGAAAAGTAGGAAATGCTGGTGGCAGTTTTTGTAGAGATAGTTGTTTTAATTTTGCCAATGTAACGCGCATTTCATTTATATCGCTGTGTTTGTCAAAGTGCTTTCTTTTTGTATCGTAAAGTCGAGAAATAATGATTTTTTGGTTATTTCCTGTTCCTATTGCCTGTTGCCTGGCATTGTGAAAGAGGCTTAAGGCTCTGGCAGGATCAAACCGCGAACGCAACGGACGGACGCACGCACGCAACGCTAAACGGAGATCATATCACGTACTTTTGGGCAGCATTGTATCTACTATTATAGGTGTTTCTTATGTAAAAAAAGTACGCTCTACAACTTTTATTTGAACATTTTTGTCGAAAAGTTAACCACAAAAAAGTTATGGCGTGTTTTATTAAAGAAAATATAAAAAAAATATCGAAAAATTTGACTTTTCGCCTGTTGTGCCGGTACCGGAAGTTGCTCTCTGGGTCGGCACAGGATTCGGGAATCTCGGGTCGGAGAAGAAACACTCGTTGCGATGTATAATATAAACAACCAAATATATTTCTCTTTAGCCTTTAATACAGTTTCTTTTATTTTAGTTACGCCGCTCGCGTTTCAGTAAGTGATTTATTATTCGTTAATCGGACGCGCGTGCCCGCTAAGATGGTAACTAGCGACTGCCCGCCGCTCGTCGAAAAGGCGGGCTCTTTATCCGCTCGGTGTTGCTGACTTCGTTGTCAGCGTTTTTGGCACCGTGATGTCCGGGATGACCATATTTGGTCATTCCCGAAACTTAGGCAGGTCTTCGCGTCAGCGGTCTTCGTCGCTAAGGTCAAATTACTGATAGGAGGCAACTCGGAGTTGCCAAGTGCAATACTTAATCTATAAATCGTTGTGCGCTCACAACATCCCTTCCCTCGCGGAAAAAGAAAAACTGAGGTTTACGAAGTTTTTCGTTATTTATTTATTTGTGTTTTTCTTTTTCTTGAGGGGTTACAATCTAGTTATATGCTAATATGTATGTTATGGTTTTCCCCTTTAAATTCGTAATTATTCCCTTTTTTTCTTTATTACATAAATTATTATAGCTATAATGCTTACTACGGTTACTATTACGGTCGCGGACCCTACAGGATACACAATATTCTTATTTGCAAAAACGCTTGGTTTGTTATTTTCCACTTCTTTTTTAATTTCATCTAGACTTAAACTTAACTTTATCAATTCCGACGGATCTTTGATTACTGGTTCTAACTTTATTTCTTTTTCGGAATCTAATTCGTTGTCTAATGTTATACTTTTTCCTAGGGTATTAGTTACATTGAATTCTGGCAAATACATTTCTATATATTTGGTATAGATTCAGTTTCTAGTTTCTAAAATTATATCTGATGTAGTTATTTTACAATTATCGCGCAATGTTATTTTTCCGGTTCTTTCAATTTTAATTTTATTTTCTGGCAATTCATTACATTGTATTATAATTTCCGATACTTTTGGAGTGGAATATAACCATGTTTGAGGTTCGTCTAATGTTATCCAGAATGTTACGTTAGAAATGACGTGACGTTGTCTACGGTTTTCTACGTATCTAGGCGCTTTTACAAAAAGTTGTACCTCGCTTGGTGCATTCGCAGTTACAAAATACACGGGAAAATATTGGTCGCATATAAATTTAGTAGTTTCTCGCGTACATTTATTTAAATCGCTTTCTTTTAATATTATATAATTATGATTCTCTCGGTTTATTCCTAATAACGTGTGTGAAGGTTCTAGTAGGGTAAACACGCGAGAATAGTGTATACGTTCGAATTGTCGTAATACGCGCTTACGCTTACGTATCTTTGGATCGTATTCCAGTTTTCGTTTTGGATTTTAAATGGAAAGTTTAATCCTCTGGTTAAGTGTGAGGTTGCCTCCTTTAATTCCACGATTATATTCTCTAATGGAAGTACGCGTGTAAGTAGAATGTCATTTCGTGCATATGTTAAATAATCTGTAATATCGTTTATGTCTGTCGTGAGGTCAGCTAGGATAGCGGTTATCAGTATTAGTTGTTCGTCTATTTCCTCTCGGTGTATGAATTGGTCGTGTAGTTTCCTGGTAACGTTTGCCAGTAAATTTTCGTTGTGGGATAGCGTCTGTTCCAATTTTTCCATGTGTCCTAATGTGGAGTTGATGATCTTCAACTGGTTCTTCGCTGCGTGCTGTAACACCTCTTGCTGATTATTAAGTATTTGTAATTGCTCATTGATTGTTTTTGCGTCTTCTGCATCCATGGTGCCAAATAGAGTTTTACTTATCTCTCCAATGGCATTGATTAACCCTCGCTTAATTACGGGTGACTTGTAAATTGTGTGTAAGTGTTCTAGGGCGCGTGTCGTTTTATCATTTTCTCTCTTGTTGGTCCGAAGAGCAATCTGACATTTATTTTTGACGTCTCCAGTGGCATAACTGCAAAGTTCTTCGGTGTTCTCTAGGTATCTTTGGAACTGTAGGTGCCTGATTTTTAATGCGGTTACGTCTATGCGTATCGCTAATTTCCACGTTGCTTTTGTTTGCTGCAGGTGTCCGATTTTCTCGAAATAGATACCTGGCTCGTTGATAAATTGCGTCACTTCGTACGGTGGTACGGGCGACGCCGATGCTCCTGTTGTGAAGAGCTGATAGAGGCCAAGAAAAATTATAATGATGCGTAGTTTTATTCCTCTTGAGACGTCAGATTTTTTATTTACTCTTTCTTTATGCTTCTTGGATAGGCGGACGTTCGCCGGCGCGTTATCAGCTCGCGTCGTGATCTCAGGTTTCGCCGCCGTGGTGTGTGTTAGCTTATCGTTTTCTAAATGAAGTACATCGCGAAAATTGTCGCATATCTCTAACGTTTTTCTTTCTTCGTTATTTAAATGATTCATTCTAAATTTATGGCGCAATTTTTTGCGTCGCTCGGTGATTGATTCACGCTCTTCTGTCGGCTGTACCGCGGGTATGTCGGCCGTGTCAGTCACCGGTGCCTCTTCTAGCGTTACATGCGGCGTCATTATTTCGACGGGCTTCTCCGTTACGTTTACTATGCTCGTTGGACAGAGAAAATCTCTCGGCTTTACCATACAGTTACCGATAAATACTCTCGGAATTATCTCTTCGCCCCTTACGATACCTACTTTATTTGTGCTGGTTATCGCGGGTAATATTGTTTCGCTACGCGGTGGTAAAGTAGACTTTCGATACGGCTGTAATTTAAATGTTGTGGTACCGATTTTTAATCGCTTTTTGGCGTGATTGGGTACGGCTTGATGTTTTTTCAGGAAGTCGATTCCCAGAATGCCTTGGTAGTCCATCGGGAAATCATCTCGTACTACGTACATTGTATGCCGTATTATCTTCTTGCCTAATCGTATGGATGCTCGTGTTTTCCCGAGGGTGTAGATTTGCTGTCCAGTTTCGCCGGTCAGCGCTATTTTCTTTTCTCGTATTTTCGTCGTGTCTTTGAGTTTTCCTAATTTTATAAAAGTGACGGCGGCTCCGGAATCTAGCAAAAAATTTAATTTTTCCTTGGTCGCTTCTTGCATCGGGAGAGTGACTAAATCTAGATTAAAATTTTTATCCGTTTTGGTTGTCACCTGTGCTACTCGATACTCGCGCGCATATCGCGTCTTATGTTTCCTCTGTTTCTCTTTCTTGTCGTTACCGCTGCTGCGGCTGCTGCTGCTGTCGCTATAGGACGTTTCATCATCCGGCTCCGGAGTCTTATTACCTTGACTCTTTTCTGTCGCATTTATCGGTTTCTTTTCCTGTGTATAATATTTAGTTTGGCGAGTCTTTTCTTTTTCGGGTCGGCCATTTAACTGCCAACAATCTTCTCGTTTATGCCCTTCTCTTTGGCAATAATTGCAATACTTTTCGACGGTATTTATTCCGCTGGGTTTTTCTGCTCTCGGGAGCGCGAATTTGTTTGTCGGTTGGCTCGAACGACAGTCTCGTCCGTAATGGCCGGTCTTTCCACAATTGTGGCATTTCACGTTCGTGTTTCCCGCATTTCGCACGTTTCCTTGGTTAAATCTATTTTGGTTTCTCGATTGGCCGTTCCGCGGGGCGGGGCCTCTAACCTTTTCCTCGGCGGTGGCGCCGTTTATTGCCTCCTGCAGGCTTTGGTATCGTTGTGCTCGTACCAGCATCTTGATATCGTCGTGTAGTCCGAGTTGGAAGTTCTGCAGGGCTTGCGTCTTGATGCTGTCAAGGATCGCCTTCTGCTGTTCTTGCGAGTGTCCTTGGCCTTCTTCCATGGCCTCATACAGTTCTCTCGCTAATTTTTCGACACGACGCCCGAATTCCTGCGCGTTTTCTCCCGATTGTTGCTTCAGGGAGTTAAACTCTAGCTGCAGGTAGGTCATGCCGCGCTTTCCAAGATATTCCGTTTCGAGTTCGCGCTTCAGCTGTTCGAAATCGCGAATATCGCGCGTGTCGAAGTCGGTCATGGCTTTACCTTTAAATTTTGTGCACAGCATGGCTTCTAATAACATGGCCTCGTCCGCGGGCTGTATATTTTTCATCGCGTACGTACTCGCACTGAGGAATTCGCGGACGCGTTCTCTCGATTCTCCGTTTATTTCGGGAATCATGTTACGGGTTTCCTTCAGGCTGAGGAATCCGACGTGGTGTCCTGGCTGACTACGGACGTCGCTACGTGTTCGCCCGTAGGTGACGTCCAGCGGGCCCTGGCTGTATACGCGTCGCTCTACGGCGTTGGGACGATCGTAGGTCGCGGTTTCTATCCGGCTCATGCGCTCCTGCATCTCGCGTATTGCGCGGAGGACTTCCACAGAGCGCTCGAACTCGGCGGTCTCCGAACGGTCCATACGTTCCTGCATGTCGCGCATCATGCGTAGTACGTCGCTGAGCACGGAGCTTATTGCTCCTGGGCTTATTTGTGTCGGCTCGGGGGCTCGACTTTGGTCGGTTTCTGACGGTCGCCTAGTTTCTGCGGGTCTGGGCCGCTCTAATTCGGCGTTAAATTGCGCAAAGGCTGTGTCTTGTCGCGGCGCTAGGTTCTCGGCGGCTCGTTGCTGGCTCATCTTGTTGGCTCTTGGTGTATGATCCTCTTCGTTCGGATCGAATAAGTCGCTGTCGTACGACGTTAAGGAAAATTCTCCTCTGTCGGAGTTTTCGCTTTGGGTGTCGGCCGAAGTGTCCGGTCGTGCGTCACCGTCGGTCGGGGGCAGTGTGCGTGCGTCACTGTTGTGATCGTCACTGTGTTCGTCCGCTAAGTTATCTCGCGGGTTTTCGTTCGCGTTTAATAGGCTTGCGTCTAAAAATTCAAATTCGCGTTCTAATATAACATTGGGATGTAACTCGAGTACTGGCGTGTGCTCGTCGGCCAGCTGCGAGTCTAGGTTTCGTCGCACGCGGTCTAACGACTCGTTGTCGGTTCGTCGTGCGGCGTGAAAACGGTTTCGGATGCTATTCTCTATCGCTTGTTGCGCGCGCTCGCTCAACACGAAGGACGCGTTACTAATAGGAGGATGCCGGGACAAGTCGTCCGACATCTATCGACGCTTGCACTTTTGTATTCCCTGCAATCGCGAAATTTAATTTCGGCGCGCGCGAGTATTGCGGAGTTCGTTTTCGGCGCTCGCGGTTGTATCTCCTGCAATCGCGAAATTTACGTTCGGCGCTCGCGGTCCGTGTATTATTCTTTGGAACGGACTTACATTAAGGACGCGGTGCGCACGGTATCGGCTTTCCGTTGAGTCGTCGTCCGCTGCTATGCCGTGCCTCAGGGCCGCTTCGCTGCCTCGTTGCTCCGCTGCTTTGCTGTCACGCTGCTTCGCTGCTTCGCCTGGCGAGTCTGTGCGGTAGGTCGGGGGCCGTCTCCGGTGTCGCTGATAACTCTCCGTGGCTGCTACCGGGTTTCACTTTCGCTCACTCGGGATCGGGCCGGCTGTTCTTCTCAGGGATGCTTTCCGCCGCTTTCCGATCTGTTCCCTCTGCAGGCTTGAGTCCAGCGTATGCGTTAACGCCGTTTTTTGTTTTGTTCCCTCTGGATCGGACTACTACCGGGTGCTTCCTTCCTTTCGAGCGGGCTGCTACCGGGTGCTTCCGTCAGGGCTGATTTCACCACTTTCACTTTTTCGCTCTTTTCTTTCAGGCGAATACTTATGGCGGAAACACACGCGACGGGAACGTTCTCCGATTGCCGAGATCCCACCGCTGCCACCAATTGTTGTGCCGGTACCGGGAGTTGCTCTCTGGGTCGGCACAGGATTCGGGAATCTCGGGTCGAAGAAGAAACACTCGTCGCGATGTATAATATAAACAACCAAATATATTTCTCTTTAGCCTTTAATACAGTTTCTTTTATTTTAGTTACGCCGCTCGCGTTTCAGTAAGTGATTTATTATTCGTTAATCGGACGCGCGTGCCCGCTAAGATGGTAACTAGCGACTGCCCGCCGCTCGTCGAAAAGGCGGGCTCTTTATCCGCTCGGTGTTGCTGACTTCGTTGTCAGCGTTTTTGGCACCGTGATGTCCGGGATGACCATATTTGGTCATTCCCGAAACTTAGGCAGGTCTTCGCGTCAGCGGTCTTCGTCGCTAAGGTCAAATTACTGATAGGAGGCAACTCGGAGTTGCCAAGTGCAATACTTAATCTATAAATCGTTGTGCGCTCACAACACGCCCAATTTCACTGTATTAATGATATATTTGACTATTTTATAATGCATATTCTTAAAGTTTACACTTTTCTAAATAAAATTTGATACTGATAAATTCAATTTTATCAAGCCAAAGATGTGAAAAAAAATCGAGAAGAATCCTATGTTCAAGACGCCATTTTGTATTGTTCCGACGCGCGAACTTTAGTGAACTTTCGTTTATTTACTTGTCACACGAGGTACTTTCGATATTTTATAATTAGAGCTGGTTACCTCTTCGTGACCGGTTACTCGCATTTTAGAAGGCTTTTGGCGCTTGAGTTGCAGGCCTATACCGTTGAACTGTACTTTTATAAATTCCATAAATGCATCATCTGCTGTAGATGCTTTTGTCGATTCCATATAATTCACTATTTTGTTGCTCACATTAAAAAAATTGTGTTCTAACTCCTTAGTTTCATCCAGTTTTCTTTTTCTTGGCCTTGGAGAACATATTACACCTTTGCCATAAGTATGTTCAGCATCAACAGTTTCCTTGAGCTTTGTGTTTTGACTTTCTTTATTACACGAAGAAAAAGCGTTAACGTCGTCTGGAACATGTGATTTGCTTCCTGATGGACCTTTGTTAACAAAAGTTGCATCTGGTTGACATTTGGTTACATTACTATAAGTTCTGAAACAAACAATTATATTTAAAAAATGTTATGTCATAAAGGGATTACACTAATTACATATTTACAGGAATGAAATTACTTTCGTCTTTTGATGACTTGGTCCAAGAATTTTAATTGAGCATATAATGGAAATTGACGAGAAGTTAAATTTGGAGCACCACTTCCACTTCTACACTGATTTTCTAGTCTTTTCTTTTTACGATTATATTGCTCTCTCAATAAAGTGCACCTTCTTTGGCAATAATCAGGCGTGTAAAAATCACCTAAAAATAACGAAGGTCCGTGAAGCAATTCGAGAATTAAAAACAGCCAGGCATTCGATATAATGCTGTATGCAATAAATCTGCCGGATTAAATAATTATTTTTAGCAACGTACAAATAAACTATGCATTCACACACAATGAGAGTAGAAAATAGAACGTATAAAAACCTAATTACTCACCTAATTGCATAGATCAGCAACACGAGACTCATGACGTTAACATGACCGAGTTTTTTCAGCACGCTGCCCGATACGAAGTTGAAGGGCAATTCTCCAAGGAAACATTGAACACCGGTCATCAGACCCTGCAGGGTTTTACTTCACGTGACATGAGAGCTGGCTGTCAGGTCCTCGCTGTACCAGAACAGAAAGTTCCAAATGACTCCTGTACACATCCCGGCGCCTATGCACCACCAGGCAAATACCAACACTCTTCCTTCTTTGAAAACGCTTAATAGCTCTCGAAATAGCGACGGCTCGTCCACAGAGCATTCTGGATTTTTCTGTAACGATACTGCCCCATTACCTGCCAATTTTGGATTTTCTCGATAAACAAGAAGCATCAAACTTCCGTGTGCTATCTTAGTCTCAGTTATATAACACTTGAGAGCTTCTTTTGTAACTTTTTCAATGTTGCAGACACTACTATGTCAGCGACCATGGCCACTAGCATAATATAAAATATACAAGTATAATCTTTGTCGTATTGCTCCTTGCTGGAAAGGTCTATCAGGTAGCCTGCGCTTATGCCAAAAATACCGAAACCGATGCTGCCCCACATCTTCTGTTTCCCGTAAGCATTCCTTCTTTCATGACCTAAAATATGTAAACGTATCGAAGTAGCTGTAGTTTAATAACAACGTCATCTGTGCAACAGTGCTCAATACGAACCAAGGAGATCAAAGCAGATAGCATCGGCTATACTAACTACAACAGCCATTCCAATCCAACTAATAATGGCTGCCCATAAAAATATGTGAAACTGATACGTAGAATAGCTGATATCGCTTTGCGAATCCTTAGCCTCCCGCGGGCTAGATCAGCGCTCCGGGATCGCGCATCATCCCGCGCGACGCTTAACCAAGATCGCACGGGGCACCGGAGGTTAGGCTAACGCGAATCGTCCCGAGCCGATCCTCTGGGGAGCACTTGACGATATCACGTGAATCACAGATAAGTCGGCCGCTTAGCGCTTCGCCGAGCGTAATTTTCTTTCTTTCTCTTCCTTTTCGCCTCTTCGTCTCCCTCTTTTTTTCTTTTGAGCATCCGCACGTTTCCGCAGCAATGCGGCGTGCTGCAATGGTGTATCGTTCTTCCAGCGCGCGTATAGGCAATAACGATTCTGGTAAGGGTAGTACTTGAGAATGTTCCATAGTTCTTCGGCGACGCAACAGTTACAGTCCATGAAGGAGCGGGATGGTAGCAGCGCGACGTCGAGTATCGTCAGTACATCGGGCGTTGATCCGTAAAACAATAATCTGGAGAAAAAGCAAATAAAAAAGATTTTTTAACCACTTTTATAAAATTAAAGAAAAATTGCCGCTAACCTAAAAATTACCATTTACCATTACAATTTTATTTAAACAGTAATCTAAAAAAAATTCATAAATTAGCAAAGAGCAAGCAAGAAAAAAAGCGTTTTTTAAGCATTTTTATATAAAGAAAAATTGCTGTTAACCTAAAATTACCATTGTTCGTCATTTAACATATAAGCACAAAAATAGATCATTACAGCATAATTAGGTTGTTACAGCCTAATTAGTAAAAATTTTACTTTTAACAATTAAATTTGACGATTACTTTTAATTTATTTAGAAATTATCAGGATAGTACTCACCTTTGGTTTTGGCAGCTTGCTCGCGTACCTCGCCATCACTCGTCGTACGACATAACGCACTACGCCAAAGCTTGTGCGTTACTTACGTCCACGATTACGATTGTCGTAGATCGCTACGCCATGTCATGTGCTTTGGCCCATAACGCGAACGAGGGCCGGGGGCCGGGAGGGACCGCGAGAACAAGAAGACGCGCGCGACCGGGGGACGGGGGCGAGGGAGAGATAACGCGAGCGGGAGCGTGTGACGTCACGCGGACCGGCGCGGCCGTTGCACGCGGACCCCTCCCGCGGCGAAACCCGCGGCGCCGGAAAACGCGGTCGCCCCGCGGCGCAGCGAAAACGCGGTCGCCCCGCGGCGCCAGAAAACGCGGACCCCCTCGCCCCGCGGCGCCGGAAAACGCGGACCCCCTCGCCCCGCGGCGCCGGAAATTTGCTATCAAAGGTGTATTCTGTGTTTGCTGGGTTGCTGCAACCCAGCAAACACCAAATATAGTTGATATATAACCTGGGAGTAACAGGTTATATAACAGGTGTTATACTGGAGTAGCATAACAGTTATATAACATTACTTTATTATTATTATATAACTAGGTTATAAAACTATTATATTACTCCGTTATTTATATGTTATAATAAATGCACAATTATACAACAGCAATATATGCGTGTTATACAACAACGATTACATATTATATAACATGATTTCAATTACCGTCGGAATTATATAACTTCGATAGCATGCGCCATAGCGGCGCGCGCAAGTTCGCGGTCTCTTTCCGCTTCCGCTAGTGCCAAATATATCGTGCCACGATTAGAAGACCCGCGCCCGTCCGTGAGAGATCGTAATCGACAATCGTGAACCGCGTTCGCGGGTGTCTCGTGCGTGCGACGGCCCGGTGCTCGTGAAAGGACGCGACGCCGGCGAGAGACGGTCGAGGACGTGGTTATTTGATTCGACCTCGTACGAGAGATTGAAGGTATGTTGTACGTTAATTATATAGGTTAGAATACGTTGTGCACATATTTAATATGAGGTACTTTCCGTTTCACGCACGATGCGCATAATGCATCATTTATCCTTGTTATTAATAATCGAGTGTTAATAAAGAATAAGCAGGATAAATGATGCATTATGCGCATCATGCGTGAAACAGAAAATACCCTAAGGGTCGGTTTACAAAATCAGTCGTATGTCGGAATTTTCCGTTTCACGCACGATGCGCATAATGCATTATTTATCATTGTTGTTTATCGAGTGTTAAACAAGGATGTGGAGTATTGTGGAGGTGGAGTAGCAGGTCGGCTCGCGGGTGACAAGGAACACGATTAGACTGAATCGCGGGGCACATCTCGCTGATCACGGAGCGTCGAGGAATCGCTCGTCAGGATGGTAAGTGACCGTCTTCCGTGACCGCGACCGTGGAGTCGTTGTCGAAATCCCGAAGAAGGGAGTCCCGGAGCGGTGGGACCGCGAGCCCCGCGACACCGTCCGCAGATGTCATCCATTTAGCGGCGTGTGACCGCCAGGCATTTAATCCCGCGAGTATCGCTAACCCGATTGTATATCGCACGCTCTCTTTTTCTTTTTCAAGTACTCATCGCCGCTGCGGTATGCACCAAAGCCGGGAAAAGTGAGTTCTTGCAAAACGTTTCTTGCATCACTGCCGTCCGCGTATGCGTGTTCGGTTGGACAGTGTCGTCCGGTTGCGCTGAGCTAATCACATGATAATCCTTGCTTCATGTCTTTAATTCGCACTCCGTTCTATTTGTTAAGGAATGAGTATCAATCATCGTTACTGGTTGTAAGAAAAAATTGCATGGTTTACTGTTTGCTTAAATCTTTTTATCAATGGAATTGAGTAACTTGGAAAAATATTAGCTGCGACTGTTTCATCATTACGGTTTGCATTACATTTTCAGCCATAATTTCTCGACAGTTCGTCGAAATGACGAAGGCGAGGATAGAAGGCCTACTCGCTGCATTCCCGAAGCTAATGAGCTCGGGTAAACAGCATACATTTGTAGAAACGGAATCCGTTAGATACGTTTATCAGCCCCTTGAGAAAGTATACATGCTGCTCATCACGACTAAGGCCAGCAATATTTTGGAGGATTTGGAAACTTTAAGGCTCTTCGCGAGAGTGGTAAGTGGGAATAATCAATCCCTGTATATGAATACTTGTCAATGATATTTGAATCTTACAGATTCCAGAATATTGCAACTCGATGGATGAACTTGAAATAGCAGAGAATGCGTTCAATTTGATATTTGCATTTGACGAAATAGTTGCGTTAGGCTATAGGGAGAATGTCAATTTAGCACAAATCAGAACCTTTGTGGAAATGAATTCACATGAGGAGAAGGTCTATCAAGCAGTCCGAATGGCACAGGAGCGTGAAGCTAAGAATAAAATGCGTGAGAAAGCGAAGGAGCTACAGAGGCAAAGGATGATATTAAAAGCTGTTTTTCTAGTTTATTCAACTGCAAGTGAGAAACGTAATTTTTTTATTTTTTAACTTTTAGAGCGCCGGCATTTGATGAGCTTTAATTCTCTTAGAAAGTCCTCAAATTGTTGTGCTTATATCTTATATATATAACATATACAAAGTTCCGATCACACGTAGAGCCTATATTTAGGTTTTCCGGCGGTCTAAAGGTTAATGCAATAGGATTTTTTTTACTATGACATGATTGAGAATTAGAGGTTGCAATGTAATCATAGAGAAATGGATATGTTTCCATTATCTTTCGTACTTATAGCTTAATAATCTTTTTTAATTTGTTTAAAATCACAATGTGCTCATTTATCAGACATTAGATGGAGATATGTACTTATATGGAGGACTTAGGTTAGTGCGGAATATTTCTACAAGGAGATAGTGCCAGCACTCCTGGTTTAGACCAGTGGGTGCTGGGACTGTCCTTTGTCGAGGACAAAGTCCGCATTGGTCGATGTCCTTAATCCAGCTTTGACCATAGGGTGCTGGGACTGTCCTCTCTCGAGGACAGAGTCCGCATTGGTCGATGTCCTTGATCGAGCTTTGACCAGTGGGTGCTGGAACTGCCCCTTTTAGGAATAGAGTCCGCACTAGCCTATAAATTTTCCAGAGGAAACATGAATACATCTCCTTTTAATGTCCACTAGACAAGCATGCTCGTAAAATGATTCAGAAAAAAGATTATTAAACTATAGGTACAAGTCCGACAGATAAACGCGTTATGATAAAGAGTAAAGGATAGTATAAGTTATATATTATAAGTTAATTATAAGTATCAATATTGTCATACAACTCTAAAATTTGAATCACTTGTCAGTGCTTAAAATGTCATGTGTTCATTAAACCGCTAGTAAAATTTTTTCTTTTTTTACGAACGCAATTTGATTGACTTTTTACAAAGTTGTGATTGAAAATCAGAGATTGTACAATTAGCTAGTTTTACATAATTATTTTCTATAGAGAATTGGCTGGTGGACTCCACAACAAAAACAGATTCATGTCTGATGCTTATAATAATACATATGTGCAAGTACAGCCTATATTTAATTATACAACAACAGTAAATCTATTTAAATTGAAGAATGTGGAACCCACCAGCCAATATGAAATTTAGATTTTGGAATATATCGCATATATTCCACAGAATATACCAAAGACTATATGTGAGAGAAATCCTTGAATGATCTTTGACCGGATCAATATGTATTGTGATAAAAAGCTGTTTACCACAAATGTTCATTAACCAAATAAGAAAAATGTTATTATTATATATTAATATAATATATATAGAAAAATATAATATATATTTTCAACATGTTTTGAGTGCAAAATATATCTAATAAAATAATTATTCAATATATATTTATGTAGGGACACCCGTTACGAGTACCGACAAGCGCGTGACGCGTTCGGACACACGAGCGTCGAGGCAGGCAGTCGGGGCTTTTCGCGAAAACTCGGCGAAGTAGAATAGGGCAGAAGTAGGGAGAGCGCGTGAGAGGCCGGGAAAAGAGAGACAGGCGACAGAGATAAGACGGCGATCACGGCGAACCGTTCCTTTTTGTAACGCACATCTTGATTCTAAATATATCTACTGTTATTGAACCGGCGTGCACCGTTTTTTCACCCAAATCCCACATCTTTTGGGGGCTCGTCCGGGATGTGAAAAGACAAGTGCGTGGACGTGAAAGGCGAAATTATACGACGAAAAACCGAATTCGTGTCTGACCACGTGTCCGGCACGAGGGAAGCAGCAAGACGGAAGACGAAAAGAAGGAGCCGTTAAGTAACGCCGAAGACGAAGACGAGAAGAAGAAAGACGAAGCGTCGAGTGGCGAAGCGACGGGTGAGGCTGCGGAACTACACGGACAATTTCCTGTAACGCCGAAGACGAGGGAAGGTAGGACGAAAGGGAAAAAAGTGAAAGGATTTGCAACACGCGCGAGGTGTAATCTCACCGGACGGTTCAAGAGTTTGAAGAAAAGCGGAGACGGCCATCTTGCTGCAAAGGGGCCAAGTCAAAAAAACGGCGAAATGATCGGCGGACACAAAAATGAGACGGGCACTGAGTCAGCAGCCGCGGAAAACGAACGACTCCGGCAAGAAATTGAGCGGCTGAAACAAACGCAGGCAGCCATGACAACGCAACAGGTATTACCGCTGGGCGCCATTGGCCCCTCCCCTAATCAAATACAATTTCGAGACGTCGAAAGCACGATATTAAAATTCAAAGGCGACGATATCTCTCTATCGATCGATCAGTGGATAGAACATATCGAAGAAGACGTGGCGCTGTATAATTGGAATTCGCTGCAAACATTGGTTTTCGCGAAAAAATCCCTCGCAGGCGTTGCAAAATTGTGGCTTGAATCTCAGGAAAATTTTCAATCATGGCAAGACCTGAAGAGGGCGCTTAAGGACGAATTTAAGACGAGAGTGGACAGCCGGGAGATACACCAGCTCCTCACGAAACGTCACAAGCTCGCGACCGAGTCGTACCAGGAATATATTTTGCACATGCGCAAAATCGGTAAACGAGGAAATTTATCGGAGCACGAAATCATTCAATACGTAATCGATGGTATACAAGACTACGAATCGAACAAAACCATTCTATACGGCGCTAAAACGTATGCTGAATTTAAAGACAAAATGGTGTACTACGAGGCAATCAAAAGTAAAGTCGGTAAAGGAGGTCGCGAAAAGCCGGCGGCCAAGACGACGAGCGGCCATGAGTCAGCGACGAAAGGAGCGAGCAACACGGGACCAGCAGCGAAGGAAGCTTCCACTACCCCCACGCCGCGGTGTTACAACTGCGGCGAGACCGGACATCTCAGCCGAAACTGCGAGCATAAAGAGAGCGGAGCCAAATGCTTCAAATGCAACGAGTTTGGACACATTTCTCGCAATTGTACCAAACCTGGAGCACGAGGCCCGAGCGCAGGAGGCACGAATCAGCCGGAAAAGACGAGCGGAACGACAGCGAGTACCAGCCAAATCCTGTGCGTGGGCGCAGGGCTCAACAGAGTCTACAAAACCATCCGAATCGGGGAGAAGGACGTCACCAGTCGCGTGGACACAGCGAGCGACTACCATCTGATGCGCGTGGACCAGTATTTGGAACTGGGTTCGCCAAACTACGATCCGAAAACCGAGGCTCTGAAGGGACCAAAGAACGTGAAGATCCGCACCATGGGTCGCTGCAAAATCGACACGGTGGTCGATAAAGTAAACTATCCACTTACCTACCACATTGTCAACGTCGACGACATTCCAGATCGCGTCATGATCGGTAGCGAAATATTAGACGTAGCCGAATTGCATATAAAAAAGAACGAGACGAAAGTAATAAAATTATCTGAAGGGGAAAATTCGATTCTCAACATAGAAATAGAAAACGAAATAAAAAACGTAGAGATCGGGTTAGACGTGAGCGTCGCGTGTCGTAACGAAGTAAAAAGATTAGTAGATTCTTACAAACCGAATAAAACGATAGAGTCGCCGATAAAATTAAAGATTATTTTGAAAGATGAAAAGCCAATCTGGCAAGGTCCGCGGAGACTTACAGAACGGGAAAAGCACGAAGTAGACGAACAAATCGGAAATTGGCTTGAGACGGGAATAATTAAACCGAGTTATTCGGAATTCGCGAGTCCGATAGTAGTGGCGCGCAAGAAAAACGGCGAAGCTAGAGTGTGCATAGATTTTCGAAATTTAAACAAAAAAATTGTGCGAGATCACTTTCCGTTGCCAATAATCGACGAGCAGATAGACAAGCTGGTGAACGCGCGAGTCTTTAGCACGCTAGATTTACGAAACGGATTTTTTCACGTGCGTGTAGACGAAGAAAGTCAAAAATATACGTCGTTCGTAACGCCGTCGGGGCAATATGAATTTCTCAGAGCTCCATTCGGTCTCTGCACATCGCCCACGGTATTTCAGCAATTTATTGTACACGCGTTCCGTGAATTAATCAAAGAAGGAATTGTTTGCGCATACTTGGACGACCTTGTAATTCCCGCGTTAGACGAAAACGACGCCGTAGCTAAATTAAAGCGAGTATTAGAAGTTGCAGCGAGTAACGGACTTGAGATCAATTGGGGAAAATGTCAATTACTTTGCCGAACAATCGAATATCTAGGATACGTTGTAGAGAACGGCACGATCAAGCCGTCGCCGAATAAGACGTTAGCTCTAGTCAATTTTCCGAAACCAAAAACTATCAAGCAAATACAGAGCTTTCTAGGTTTGGCAGGCCACTTCCGAAAATTTATCGGAGGATATGCGAACATCGTGAGGCCGCTAACCGATGCATTGAAAGGTGGACGACAAGGCGCAATCACGCTGGACGACGACCAATGCGAGGCATTCAAGAAGCTGAAGCAAATACTCACGGAACCGCCCGTCTTGCGTATTTACAACCCGAAGCACGAAACAGAATTGCACACGGACGCTTCACAAGAAGGATACGGAGCAATTCTTTTGCAACGCTGTCCAAACGATCGGCAGCTGCATCCAGTGCAGTATATGAGTCTCAAGACGACCGACGCAGAAAGAAATTATGCAAGCTACGACCTGGAGGTCCTAGCGGTGATAAAAGCTCTACGCAAATTTCGTGTATACTTACATGGTATAGCTTTCAAAATCGTTACAGATTGCTCAGCCTTCGAGAGGACGATGGAGAAGAAAGACATGGTCCCGCGTGTGGCTCGATGGGGCATGTTTCTCACAGAATTCGACTACACGATTGAGCATCGGCCAGGCAAGAGGATGATGCACGTCGACGCGTTGAGCCGATATCCCGGAGTATACGCAATACGAAACGACTTTGTCGAACGACTTAAAAGAGCGCAAGACACGGACGAACGAGTAAGATTGATACGACAGGCACTGTTGACCGGAAGCTACAAAGGTTACGTCGTCGAGCATGACCTTCTGTATAAGACGAGCGAGACCGATAAATTATTGGTCATACCGAAGGGAATGCAAACCGAGGTCATACAGCGAGCCCACGAGATCGGACATTTTGGCGTTCGAAAAACCGAGAACTTGATCTCTGACAAGTACTGGATCGATAAACTACGAGAAAAAATCGAATTTTATATACAGAATTGCATTTCGTGCATTCTAGGATCAAAAAAAGGAGGAAAACCCGAGGGATTTCTGAATCCCATCCCGAAGGAAGATTTGCCGCTGCAGACGCTTCATCTGGACCACTTAGGACCGTTGGAATCTACCAAGAAGAATTATCGCCATTTACTCGTCGCAGTAGATGCGTTCACAAAATTCACGTGGATTTTCCCGACGAAATCCACCGGAACAAACGAAGTACTGGACAAATTACGAATCATGCAACAAACATTCGGAAACCCGAGAAGAATAGTGACTGACAGGGGAACAGCATTCACGTCGAATGACTTTCAAGACTATTGCGAAAAAGAGGCAATTCATCACACGCTGATAACGACAGGAATGCCGCGGGGCAACGGCCAAGTCGAGCGGATTAATCGGATCATCATTACCACCCTAACGAAGCTTTCGATCGAGAACCCATTGCATTGGTACAAGCATGTGAGCAAAGCGCAGCGTGCCATCAACTGCACACACCAACGAAGCATAGGAGTATCGCCGTTCGAGCTACTAACGGGGACGAAGATGAGAACGAACGAGGAACCGCAACTGCAAGAAATCATCGAGGAGGAAATTGTAAACACATTCGTCGAGGAAAGAGAAGAAATTCGAGCGAAAGCGAAGGAGCAAATACTGACCGTGCAGGAGGAGAATCGAAGAGGATTCGACAGAAAAAGGAAAGCCGCGAGGAAATACACCGTGGGAGATCTCGTCGGTATCCGCAGAACTCAGCTCGGACCAGGATTAAAGCTACGAGAAAAAACTCTGGAGCCATACCGGGTTACAGAAATAAATCCCAATGATCGTTACGAAGTAGAAAAAATCGATGGCGAAGGGCCTCAGAAAACAACGACCGCGGCCGACTCCATGAAGCCGTGGAAGAACTCACACGCCGAAGACTACGATTCAATATCGTCTGGGGCAGACGATTATCAGGATGGCCGAGATGTAGGGACACCCGTTACGAGTACCGACAAGCGCGTGACGCGTTCGGACACACGAGCGTCGAGGCAGGCAGTCGGGGCTTTTCGCGAAAACTCGGCGAAGTAGAATAGGGCAGAAGTAGGGAGAGCGCGTGAGAGGCCGGGAAAAGAGAGACAGGCGACAGAGATAAGACGGCGATCACGGCGAACCGTTCCTTTTTGTAACGCACATCTTGATTCTAAATATATCTACTGTTATTGAACCGGCGTGCACCGTTTTTTCACCCAAATCCTACATTTATATTTGTCCCTTTCCTACGCAAAAACATGTATGTTATTTGCACATACTAATTCCAGAAAAGGTTTTTAAATTAATTTCAAGCAAAAGCAAATAAAACAGTTTGTTTTTGCTTAGAATTAATTTAAAAACCTTTTCTGGAATTAGTATGTACAAAAAACAAATTATAAATTAATTAATATAGTTTAAATATACAATAAAATGTAAGAGAACGGTTATACTGCAGTTATATAACAATAATGCTTTACATTATATTACTGCTATATAAATGTTATATAACACCGCTATATTTATATTATATAACTGCAATAATCCATGAGTTTTGAAATTACAACTAACGTGTGCATAACTGTTACGATCGTGTTATATAGCGTGTTACATTTCGTTATATACTGGCAATATAATCGTTATATATCCGTGTTTGCTGGGAATGTTGCTGCAATTTTACGCTGCAAGTGCAATGTGGCAATATTGCTGCAAGATTGCTGCAATATATCGTGCTGTTAGGGTTCATACTTAAATCTTGATGCTAACTTAACCTTAAAATTTTTAACAGTTTAATCCAACTGAAGCCCTCAGTTGGAGATACGTGATAGAAATATGCCGAGAGAGAGAGAGATCCCAAATCTCCTAAAAAGCAGTTTAATCATTAATTAAGTGATTTAACCATGATTATTTAACCATTTACGTGATTTTATAATAATTATTGCTCTTATGCTATATATGTTACAGTATTGCTTTCCATCAGTGGATGTTTATGCAGTCCAGAGCAGTACCAAGTAGTTTAATAGAAGAGCAAAAGATTTATTTATTAGATACGTAAGTAAGAAAAAGTTAAATTTGATATAAACCATTACTGTTTTTGTATTATGTTGCAGTGTTACGTTGCTTCCCATCAGTGAAAGTTCACGCAGAGCAGCACCAAGCAGTTTGATTTCTATCAAACTCTTCTGAGCGACAGCTTTATTTATTAGATACATAAGTAAGAAAAATTTAAACTTGGTATAAATTGCGTTCCAATATTTTAATATCCAGTACTGAAAATCTAAAGTGTATGTATACCCACACAGCACACTTTATCTGAGGGACGTCCTACAGACATCATTTTGGGATATCGCAATAACCGTGGGACATCCCAAAATGGTCTCAGATATCCGGTGGATATCCAGTGGATGCACAAGTGTCCGGCTATTTAGATCTTGCAGACATCTTCACAGGATATCCGAAGGAGGTCGAAAGATATCGTAAGATATTAATTATAGCACTCGCGATATCGTATGGATATTTTATATACAATGAAATTATGGTTTAACCAGAAAGGGGATAATCGTATACAATCGTGGACAGAAATATTGTTTCTCTTTTGTGATAAATTTCGGAATGTGCATTCGTGTTGTTTAATAAAAGAATTCTTCCATTGGAAAATAGACTGTAAAATTCAACAAACACATTCCAAAACGTATTACAAAAAAATCAATCTTTCTGTCCACGATGTACATGAAAAAATAAGTATATATATTGTACATTGCATATTAAATCTTTATTTATTAAAAGAATATAGTTTTTAAACAAAGTACCTCTAATTAAAAAAAAATACAATTAGTAAAAATAAAAATTTATATCACACGTACGAGTCTGATAAAGCTTTCGACCCGAGGTACAAAAATAGAGGTAATATACAAAAGTACTTTTAAACTTTAGAAAGCAGTCAGTTTTCCCGCGCTATTATGCGATAAACGTTGCGCTGACGCCGAGCACGATATAATAAAAAATAAAAAAATAAAAATAAAAGAACATTGCGGTAACACATACATAGCATTGGTATTTTAAGCGTGCAATTGGCATACATTTTTTTCTACCTCGTTTGTCATTTAATCGACCATGTCATTTACTCCTGCTGTTGACTCATTGTCTTTTAAATGTTGTCTTGTATGTCTTTCCTTAGCATGTCTTAACCAGTCAGTTATACACTTATTTATTCCTTGTAGCGTTGCATCGTTATGCATCTGCATTATAGTTGCTGAAAAATTAAAGTATATATATGTTACAGGCAATTTGATTAATCCGGGCATTATGCATAATGGCCGGGCATTATGCATAATGCCCGCTTTGTTCGGGCCATTTGAATAATAAAAGCAAAAATGTTTAAATTAATCAAACTGACCGGTCATTATGCATAATGCCCACAGACAAGTGTGAAATGTGATTAACATATTAAAATATATTTCTAAAAAGAGTGGCAGTCTATCTATAATTTCAACTTTCTTACTTACAATGAGTTCATGTACTAAAATATTTTATATTTTGTGTTTAAACATAATTTATAATAGACAAATTAATAAATTATTTGGTAAATGTGCAGAATAGTGGCCTCCTCACCGATTTTGTTGAACTTAGGCTTAATCAGCTAAGAGTATTTAACTGTTTAAAGCGCGTCACTAACCTACATAGGTTAGATGACGCGCTTTAAAAGTATTTAACTGTTTAAAGCGCGTCACTAACCTATATCTCGCTTCGCGGGGCAGAGCGAAACTTTTTTCTAGAGTCAGATTCTTTCGTTTCGTGCAAAAACGCGTCGATTGAACATAATTACATCGCTGAAAATCAACTCAAATGAGATGATTTATCAAAATGACCATTTAGCATTGGGCATTATGCATAATGACAGGGCAATTTGATTAATTCTTCTCTATTAATCATATTGGCCGAACAAATTGGGCATTATGCATAATGGCCGGGCATATCAAATTGCCCGTAACATATATATATATATATATACACACTGTTTTATAAGTATTTAAGTGAGCAGTGGATAATATTTGTTTTCTAATTATATGTCATACTTTGCAGAACTGTGTGAAACCGTGACTTGGAAAATTTCTCTTTATTTAAAGCAGTATGTAGTAATTTTACATTATAAGAAAGAGCTCGTACCTTCTTCAACAATCTCGCCAACAAATACCTTAGCAATTCACGACATAGCTATGTCAACGTTCTGAGACATTGAACAGCCTGTTATGGTTTGCATAATCTGTGAAACATATTTAGTATAATACTTCTTTAATGGAACGGCTATTTCTTTTGTAAATAACGACTAAAAATAAGGTGCGTACCTTCTTTATAGCTGCTTTTGGAAATGCAGATCGTCTGTACATCTCGTATCTGTCCAATTGATCTTCAGTGAAGTTGGATACTAGTACTCTGTAAAAGAAAAGTTCTCAAAAATATATTCTCAATAGTCAAACAATAAACTTGTTATACGTGCACATAAACTTGTAAGACGTCAAATACGTACTGCCTTTTCTGTTATACGTACCTTTTCTTTCTCCTCCTCTTCTATCTCCCTTCTGCTCTTCTCCTTACTCTTCCGCCTTTCTTTCGTACTGACTGGGTTGACACGAGGTATCATAATATATCATTACTGAATATATCCTCTGCACTCTGTTCGTTTTCCTTACTGTCAAATTAATGCTTTACAATCTCTATTGCCTCCACAATCCGGTAGGTAGAATTAGATCCTGTATTTTCAGTCTCTTCAGTATCCGACTGCGATTGAGAGCTCATTGCATCCAACAACTCCGCCTAAGTAATACAGATAATGATTAGTTAACTCTCTTAAAAAATAAGTTATAAAATTTAATTAAATGTTTAATGTTTTTTCTACTAACAGTAAAAATGGAAAAGTTACAAATTTTAAGTAACATCAAAGGAAAGGAAAACGTAAAAAGAAGGAAGATAAGAGAGATAAGTGATTTCGAAGTACAACAGATAGTATAAGTGAATAAAAGAAAGAAGGAGAACATGTAAAATGTATATATATGAAATGAAAAGAGAGCATTTTTATCTTTTCCTAACTCTTAAAACTGGTAAAGAATTGAACCGATAATAATAACTTACGATAATTCCTTCGCGTGTAAACGGGATTGATCTCCTCGGCATCAGCTCCCTGCCGTCAATATATAATATATCAGCTGTGCAACATATTATGTACGCGTGGCAGAAACACCTCCTGTGAACAGGCTCCTTGATCTCCTCGGTATCAGCTCTCTGCTGTCAATATATATAATATATATATATATACCTCTACAAAGTAAAAATGTGTTAATTTACGTTCTTTTGCAAACAGTTTTTCTTTTCTTTTTGATAATTACTTTAAGTTTCTCGTCTAAAGCTTTGATTCGTTGAATCAAATCTCTTGTGCCATGAACATCACACTGAACGCTTGCTGATCCTTGCAGGTTTTGGATAATGCCACGAGATCGTGGTACCTGACCGTAAACTGATCCCGATGGACCAGCCTTTCGTCAGTTTTTCCTTTTCTTTCACTATTCTTTGATATTCCTCCAGCTTTTGCCTTTCCTCTTGTTCTTGATCGCGTTGTGCTTGCAATTGCTGCTCGTGTCGCTTTTTGATTTTTCAGCCTGCAGAAACGCCACTTTTTCCTCATTCAGGCGTACACGTTCACGTGCCATCAACGAGCGCGAGTTAGCCATTTGCTTTGGGATAGCGCGATCATTCTCCTTCATATGCTCAAAATGACGATCTATTACTTTCTGCAATACATTTAAAGAAATAACGATAGAAAGTGGCCCTAGTTAATGTAACTGTTGTGTTAATTACATATTTAATATCATCTTCAATAAATTTCACTAGAATTATATATTCGTCTCATCTCTGCAAAATCTATTCAATTGATTTTACAATCTACGCTAATAACTTAACCGAAATTACACTTATATCAAATTTATTACTTGAACTCACATTTTCATGTCCATTCAATAATAAGATTAAGTGAAAACTACATGTGCAAAATTAAAAACTAAATAATGTTAATATATTTTTAATAGCTATATTTATTATATGTATATATACACACAGGACGTCTGGTAATTACCGTGTCATCTCTCATACGTAGGTAGAGCGAGTTTCTTAGTGAGCCACACGCGTCATCCCAAACACTACCGTTCTCTCGACGATATAGGTTAAGTGAACTGAACTGACTGTGACGTGACGCACTTCACGCACTATACTGCACTGCGCGCAGTACACACACGTATTATGAACGCACTATATCTGCACTCTTTTTCTTTCTCTCTCTCTCTCTCTCTTTCTCTCTCTGTCTATAAAAATTAATGAATTAAGATATATAAAATAAGTAAAGACATTTTATATTTTAAATGTTTTTACGATTTTCGTAACTATAATATATGGATTAAATATAATATATTACATATATAACACAATACTTTTCAAAAAATAGTGTTTCACATTCTTCAATTATAGAATTAATTATGTAATTATGAAGTTAATTCAAAAATGATTGTAATGACGTGCAATTAATCTTTTTATAGTTTTAAGATATCTTATGCAAAACATAAGATATCCTAAAGGATATCCTTCAGAAGATCTCGTAAGATATCTTATGCAAACCCAACGGATATGGCAGAATATTTAAATATCCTGAGATCATAATAGGATATCTCACGATATCTTATTGGAATATCCCGGGATCACATGCTGTGATATCCGTGGGATCGTATTTGGAAATCTTGGTCAATTTGGGATATCCTCAGGATACAGTGTGCTGTGTGGGTAACATTAACCACAGATTTTCAGTATAGAAAGTGAATATCGGAACACGTCATACTTAACCCCGTACTCTTATGTTTGAATATGTAATTATGTATGAAATAAACAAGGTGATTTATTTCGTGTGCCAATCATCTCTGCTATAATTATCTCAGAAAGTATTGATTTATTGGAAAAATGTTTCAGATAAAAGTTGGAGGGTTCAAGGAGGACCAATAGACAATTTTATTAGATTTTGAGTCCGGGACCTGTGTTAAGCCTAATAGGATCCAAGTAAAATTATTTAAATAGAAACCCCTTTTTTATTGTATCATCATTTTCTACTAATTAATATGAACAAATTTTGTCTGAAACATTTTTTTATTTGCCTTATACTTTTTGAGATATTCAAGGAAAACTTGGTATTTTTTTCAATATTTAGCTTACAATAAATGTTTGTCAGTAAATGTTCATTGGAGTTCAAAAGTGACAGGACTTTTTGACTTGATTTTATTTCAAGAATATAATGTTGCAATAGTATTCTAATTTCTTTAAATAATTGTGTACAAATGAAAGCTTTAAGGAAATCTATACACAAATATTTAAAGAAATTGGGGTATTGTTGCAATAGCATATTCTTGAATTCTTGAGACCATATCAAGTCAAAAAGTCTTGTATCATTTTTCCCTTCGACAAGCATTTATCAAGATATCATAAGCTAAATATTAAAAAAATTACAAAATTTTTCTTAAATATCTCAAAAAGTATAAGGCAAATAAAAAATGTTTTAGACAAAAGTTGTTTATATTAATTAATAGAAAAAGATAATGTAATAAAAAATGGGAGTTTTTATTTAAAAAATTTGACTTGGACCCTACTGGGCTCAACATGGGTTCCAGACTCAAAATCTAATAGCCCGGGAGATAGCGACAGTTTTTGTGAAATCATTTCTATAAAGCTAGATTTTTTTTCCAAGAAAGTTTAGATAGTATCTATGATGAAGGTGCAATTCTACCAATCTATAAGTGTTGCAAAAATGAGTAAAAAATTAAACAACATGTTGCAAAAAGTTGCATAAATGTATTATATCTACAAGATTGAAATTTTACATACTCACAGATGACATAAAAACATACCGAAAATTAATATTCTACCGCGTCGGAAGCGTTGCCACGTCAGGTCTACCACCCACGCAAAGTGTAAAAAAAAACAAACATTTTTGACTTATATCTACAAAGCTAAAATTTTTTTTGGAATAGTTTATTGAATAAGACATCCAAAAAATACAGTCTACCGATCGTCTCTCGTTGCTAAAGCCTCGGTAGACGCAATGGAATGCAAGCGCGTGACCGCGGCCGCTGCGCTCCGAGCCATTGCAGTTCGCGGAGAAGTTTTGCATTTTTTGCCGCGGAATATTAATCTACAAAGCTGATTTTTTGTCTACAAGCAGTGTATGCACTATTTCGATTAAAAATCACATTCTACCTCCGCTGAAAGGTGACTAAATCTTTGGTAGACGTTGCCAAAATGGCAATACATAGTCAAATCATGACAATTATATTCTTCATTAATATTAACGAACAGACAGTTTTCTTATAGATGTGTTAATAATCACTTTTATTTACTTTATTATGATTTATGTTTCGGTAAGGAAATTTATCTTTCAATTAATATTTTTTTTTATGTCAAAGAAAATATATTCAACATATTAATAAATAATAAATTCACACGATCTTATATAAATCTCATTGTAACTTATTATAAAAATTTATTTGTTAAAGTTTATTATTATTTACCAATGTTACTGTCAATTAAATACTAAAATTATTACAAATTATGTTTTGAAAGTAAGGATCCCGCACTAAACCACGTGATTTTGGGCCCCGGTGAAAATGGCTGAATTTGTAATATGTTGTACTTTTTGAGTCACTGAACAAATATTTCCTCAGGCAAAATGTCAAAAAATGAACAGTTTCAGCGTTTCAATCCTTAGAAGCTTGAGATCAGACTAGCAAAGATATCACTTTCGGATCAATGCGGTTACTGTTATAAAAAAACAATATGAATTTTTGATAAACACAATAATTAAAAAGTAATTTGTTTATAATAGTATTGTTTAAACAATATGATAGTATTGTTTAAACAATTTGAAAACGTCATTGTTTACAGGAACGATTCGGGGTGCTTTCTGTACGTGAGTCCCCTTACCCCTCACGATTCAGGGTGCTTTCTTACGTGAGTCTTCTTGCCTCTCACGATTCGGGGTGCTTTCTGTACGTGAGTCCCCTTGCCCTTCACGATTCGGGGTGCTTTCTGTACGTGAGTCCCCTTGCCCCTCACGATTCAGGATGCTTTCTGTACGTGAGTCTTCTTGCCTCTCACGATTCGGGGTGATTTCTGTACGTGAGTCCCCTTGCCCCTCACAATTCGGGGTGCTTTCTGTACGTGAGTCCCCTTGCCCCTCACGATTCGGGGTGCTTTCTGTACGTGAGTCCTCTTGCCTCTCACGATTCGGTGTGCTTTCTGTACGTGAGTCTCCTTGCCCCTCACGATTCGGGGTGCTTTCTGTACGTGAGTCCCCTTGCTTCTCACGGTTAGGGGTGCTTTCTGTACGTGAGTCCCGCTGAAAATGACCGATTAAATCCGATTGGTTCCGTATTAAATTTGGTGAAATTGAATCGGAATGAATGCGTTTCCAATCCGGTTAATCGGATGCCCGATTGAAAGTGAATCGGTTCTAATAACAAATCAATCGGAATCGTTTTTAATTCGGCATTTCCGGATTGATCTGAATCCGTCGTTATCAGTTTCAATCGTATTAATGCACATCCATTTTAATCGGGCGAATAAAGTGAGCACATGAATCGTGTTGAATCCGCATCAATCGTAAAATTTTAATACAACACCGAAATCGGATTTAATGCGATATTTCCGGATTCATCTGAATCCGACTGAATCGGTTTCAATCGTATTAATGACAATTTATTTTAATCAGGTGAATAAAGTGACTACATGAATCGTATTGAATCCGCATCAATCGTAAGATTTTAATACAACACCGAAATCGGATTTAATGCGATATTTCCGGATTCATCTGAATCCGACTGAATCGGTTTCAATCGTATTAATGACAATTTATTTTAATCAGGTGAATAAAGTGACTACATGAATCGTATTGAATCCGCATCAATCGTAAGATTTTAATACAACACCGAAATCGGATTTAATGCGATATTTCCGGATTTATCTGAATCCGACTGAATCGGTTTCAATCGTGTTAATCCTAATCCATTTTAATCGGGTAAATAAAATGACCACATGAATCGTATTGAATCCGCATCAATCGTGAAATTTTAATACAACACCGGAATCGGATTTAATGCGATATTTCCGGATTCATCTGAATTCTACTCAATCGGTTTTAATCGTATCTGCGCTTAATTCATTTAAATTGGGGAAAGTAGCTATGTGAATCGGATTAAATCCGCTTTAATCATTAAAATTGTATATAACACATCATTTTTACGTAATAGAGTTCTTACTACAGGATTTCCTTTTGGTAAAATCATGAGTTCTATATTTGCAAAACTGTAAAATGTTTTTATTTAACCCTTCGAGAACACACAGGGTCAATTTGACCCTTTTTTCTTTCTTTTGCCAGAAAACATTTTAGCCAAAAATATTAAACAAAAAAATAAAATTTTTTTCGTAAAAAACATTTTTTTTTTAGAACACACTGGGTCAATCTGACTCTATACACACACTTTGATCGTCCACCATTTTAAATTGACGAGTGCGATCAGCTTGAAAAAATTCCCAGATGTACTTGGAACATTGTTAAATCAATTGATATAAATAAAGAGTGCCGGAATTATTTACATATTTTAAAAAATGAAAAAAAAATAATTTTAAAAAAATTTCTTTTGAATTTTTTAAAATATGTAAATCATTCCAATAACACTTTTTATTTATATCAATTGATTTAACAATGTTCCAAGTACATCTGGGAATTTTTTCAAGCCAATCGCACTCGTCAATTTAAAATGGTGGACGATCAAAGTGTGTGTGTGTAGGGTCAGATTGACCCAGAGTATTCTCCGTGAATAAAAAAAAAGGTGTTTTCTCTAAGAGTTAAATAAATACTGCACATTGTAATAAATTTGTAGTACAAAGAATGGAATTATAATAAAATAGTAAATAATCCTGTTTATATATCCGGAATTCACGGATTCTATCAGTTTGAATCGGTCAGTCAATTCGTTTAAATAATTATAATTTCGTGATTTCGGGGTTCACGAAATTATAACAATTTAAACGATTGACTAAGACTGATTCAAACCTGATAGAAAACGAGTGAAATTACTTCCTTGAATACGAATCCGTTTCAATCGTTTCCAATCGGTATAATCGTTATGAAATCATAACGATTCAAACCGATAGGAACCGATTGAAATTACATTGTTGAATACTAATCCGTTTCAATCGGTTTCTCTCTAAATTTTTTGGAGTGAAATTTTCACTCTTATCATGGAGTTACTGACCAGTTCACTCAAAAAGAGTGAATATTCGCTCCAATAGAGTAAATTTATTCACTCTAAGGTAAAAAGAGTAGAGTTTTACTCTGATTTTTAAAGTAAAGTCGTTAGAGTGAAGTTGTCACTCCAAACTTCACTCCAACTTGAAGTGAAATCGCCTTCCCTCTTCCCGCTTCCTGCGTGTTCAGTTGTTCCCGTGTAAAAATTTGTTAGCGATGGCCTTACATAACATAAGGCCCCGATTATTTATGAATATATTTACGAACACGAAATTTCATAATGATCCAGCACTGGTTTCTGACATTCACCCGACATTAAGAAATGTTATATCTATTATATATCCAATTCAATTTATTACTCTTTTTAAACTGAATTTGTTTCTCAAGATGATTTTTGAAAAATTATATATTTGCGCTGGTTGTGATATATGTAGACTATATATAACGCTTACATCAAATTAAGAAGTAGTCTACCACGTAAGGCAGTTGGCTCACGATGCAGAGGTCCCGAGTTCGAATCCCACCAAGGTAAGTGTGTTTTTCAAATACGAGAAAATATTTATAATCATAGACTGCATAGACTTAAGAAACAAATTTAGTTAAAAAATAGTAATAAAATTTCAAAATAAATAATTTTTTTTATCATAACGATTTAAACCGATAGGAACCGATTGAAATTACATCTTTGAATACCAATCCGTTCCAATCGTTTTCAATCAGTGTAATCGTTATAAAATCATAACAATTCAAATCGATAGAATCCGATTGAAATTACATCCTTGAATACGAATCTGTTTCAATCGTTTTTAATCGGTTTAATCGGTATGAATCCGCGAATTCCAGATTAAGAAACCGGATTCATACGCTAGCTGCGTACCGCTGAAAGCGCTATCTGGGCGGCACAATTCTACAATTTTTGGGTCTTTTCGCCCTAGATCCGTACCGCAGCGGGGGTAGAGGGGGCGACGAAAGCGCTATCTGAGCGGCACAATTCTACACTTTTTGGGTCTTTTCGTCGTTCCCCTGAGGTACGCATCTAGCGTATACAGAATGAACTTTTTTCAATCGGTTTCAATCGGACATTTTTAGCAGGTCCTTGCCTCTCACGGTTCAGAGTGCTTCCTGTACGTGAGTTCCCTTGTCTCCCCGAAGCAAGGGGCAAGGGGACTCACGTACAGAAAGCACCCCAAACCGTGAGAAGCAAGGGGACTCACGTACAGAAAGCACCCCGAATCGTGAGGGGCAAGGGGACTCACGTACAGAAAGCACCCCGAATCGTGAGAGGCAAGAAGACTCACGTACAGAAAGCACCCTGAATCGTGAGGGGCAAGGGGACTCACGTACAGAAAGCACCCCGAATCGTTCCTGTAAACAATGACGTTTTTAAAGTGTTTAAACAATACTATCATATTGTTTAAACAATACTATCATAAACAAATTACTTTTTAATTATTTTGTTCATCAAAAATTCATATTGTTTCCTTATAACAGTAACCGCATTGATCCGAAAGTGATATCTTTGCTGATTTGACCTCAAGCTTCTATAAGGGTTAAAACGCTAAAACTGTTCATTTTTTGACATTTTGCCTGAGAAAATATTTGTTCAGTGACTCAAAAAGTACAACATATTACAAATTCAGCTATTTTCACCGGGGCCCAAAATTACGACAATTTAAAGCAAGCCTGAGAATATAAACATAAATTCAAAAAGTAGTGTGTCGAAAGTTTAGAGCAGCTGTTTCTTCGAGAAAATCCCTTCATAATACTTTTGGAATAATATATATATATATATATATATATATATATATATATATATATATATATATATATTTAGACGTTACGTCGTCCGTTTAAGAAATCGCTGAAACTATTTTCTATTTGTTATTTATTTCTTTTTGTTTATTTTTTTTGTGTTGTTTACATTTTTTTTACAACTTTTTAACTCATTAAACATTTACAACAATTTAATTAGTTTTCTTGCTTAACAATCTTCTTGGTCGTCGTCTTCGTCCTCCTCGTTGCTTCGTCTGCGTCGCCACTTCTCTCCTTCCTGTCTCCTCAGTCTGCGTCGATTTCGCCTGTCCTTCCGTCGAACCCGTCTGCGATGACGAATCCCTCCTTTTGACCAGGCTGGTCTGGGTTCCCTCGGTGGATCTTCTGATTGGCGACAGCGTAGGTGGAGAGATCAACGGAGGAATGACCCACGGATTCTTGGGCGTAGAACCTCCTGATTCCGGCGTTGAAGTCCCAATCTCGAATGGCCTCTTCCTCTTTCGTGGTGTTGTTGCCAACGGAGTCGGGCGGCTGGCGCCGAGGATTGGCGAAGAGTCGGAGATCGGGCGCTTAACGCCGGGAGTCGTCGTTAGGTCAGAGGACGAGCGACTAGCGCTAGGAATCGAAGAGGAGCGACTTGCGCCAAGAGACGGCGGAGCGTCAGAGACAGGGCGACTTGCGCCGGGAGCAGAGCGTCTGACGCCGGCTGTTAACGGCTTGGAACCGTGAGCCAGGCGTCCTGCGCCGGATGATGGGCGGCTAGCGACTGGAGGAGGCGTCTGAGCGCCTACCTCGAGGCGTCTAGCGCCGGAGGCTACGGCAGGAGCTTCCTTCCTCCTCTTGACCGCGAAGATCTGATCCAGAGGAAGAGGGCGAGTCTTGCGCCTCTTAGTTGTACCTTCTTCGTCTGCCCTGTCGAGACGAGGAGGGATTTTGTTACCAAAAGCTGGGCGTGGCGTCTTGACCCTGTGTGTGTAATGCCAGGGCAATTTATTAATTCGCCACATTTCTTCGAAATCGGTCGTCTTTATATTTCTTCGAAGCCGAATTTTAATTACGAGTTTTGCATCCATCTATGGGTGAATTTCCGAAAAACTCGGTTGCTAGGATACACGAAGTCCTGTCAAACAAATCGGAGTAATTGCAATTTTGACAGGATGCATCGATCTTTTTAACCTGTCGTCGCGACGTGCTCTACGCGACTTCCTGGTGGCTGACGACGGCACGACGGCTGCCACATATATATATATATATATATATATATATATATATATATATTAAATTTTCTGTTTTATTTAATTTCAAAATTTTTTAAATGTAAATAAAATATATTTTTTAAACTAAAATTTAATTTTTTATATAAAAATAATTAATTTAAGCAATTACAATTTAATTAAATTTAAATTGTCAAATAATAATTAATATTTTAATATTAATATTTTAAATTAATTTTATTTAATTATTAATTTTTTCTTATAACATCTTTCTTATTTTCTAAATAGTTTATTATTATTTTACTGTTTTATCTTTAAGATTCTTTGATTACATTATAATTTGATTCTTTATAGTATGCTTTACCTCTTATAAACTATTTAAATTTTTAAAATAATAAATATATTTATCCTAAAATATTAATTAATAAATACACAAATATATATATATATTTTTTATATATATCTAAATTTAATTTGAAAACATTGAATTACATATTTTAATATATAGATATATATTATTATTTGAAAAGTATTATGAAGAACCCTGCAGGTACCGAGATTTTCTCGAAGAAACAGCTGCCCTAAACTTTCGGCACACTATTTTTTGAATTTATGTTTATATTCTTAGGCTTTCTTTAAATTGTTTGAAATTACTTTCAAAACATAATTTGTAATAATTTTAATATTTAATTGACAGTAACATTGGTAAATAATAATAAACTTTTAACAAATGAATTTTTATAATAAGTTATAAAAAACAATCATTTCTTACAATGAGATTTATATAAGATTGTGAATTTATTATTTATTAATATGTTGAATATATTTTCCTTGACATAAAAAAAATTAATTGAAAGATAAATTTCCTTACCAAAACATAGATCATAATGGAGTAAATAAAAGTGATTAACACATCTATAAAAAAACTGTCTGTTCGTTAATATTAATGAAGAATATAATTGTCATGATTTGACTATGTATTGCCATTTTGGCAACGTCTACCAAAGATTTAGTCACCTTTCAGCGGAGATAGAATGTGATTTTTAATCGAAATAGTGCATACACTGCTTGTAGACAAAAAATCAGCTTTGTAGATTAATATTCCGCGGCAAAAAATGCAAAACTTCTCCGCGAACTGCAATGGCCCCGAGCGTAGCGGCCGCGGTCACGCGCTTGCATTCCATTGCTTCTACCGAGGCTTTAGCAACGAGAGAAGATCGGTAGACTGTATTTTTTGGATGTCTTATTCAATAAACTATTCCAAAAAAAAATTTTAGTTTTGTAGATATAAGTAAAAAATTTTTGTTTTTTCTACACTTTGCGTGGGTGGTAGACCTGATATGGCAACGCTTCCGACGCGGTAGAATATTAATTTCCGGTATATTTTTATGTCATCTGTGAGTATGTAAAATTTCAATCTTGTAGATATAATACATTTATGCAACTTTTTGCAACATGTTGTTTAATTTTTACTCATTTTTGCAACACTAAAAGTTTGGTAGACTTGCACTTTTATCATTGATACTGCCTAAACTATCATGGAAAAAAATCTAGCTTTATAGATATTAACGCGAAAAATCTATCGCTATCTCCCGGGCTATAATAAGATCATCCATTATTTCTCTATGAACCCTCCAATTTTTATCTGAAACATTTTTCCAATAAACCAATACTTTCTGAGATAATTAGCGAAGATAATTGGCACACACAAAATAAAACTCACCTTGTATAAATAATAATTACAGTTTTTATATTATGTTATAGTGTTACGTCACTTTTTATCAGTGGAAATTCATACAGTGCAGAGTAGCATGGAGCAGTTTAGAAGAAGAAAGAGATAGAAAGATAATATTAATATTATGTTCTTAATATTGTATGTAATACTATTATTAAAAATAACAATTTGATAAAATTTAATAAAATTTAATAAAAATTATTAAAATGGTTTAATTCCTAGCAATATTATACAAATATCACGCAAATATTATAGTAATATTACTGATATATTGCAGTAATATTACGTAACATTACTGAAATAAATATCAGTAACATTACTGATATTCATTTGCGCGGACATTTTAATATTACTGAGATATTGCAGTAATATTACTGCAATATTTCTGCTATATTTCATTGTAATATTGCAATGGAAAAATAATATTGCTGCAATATTTCTGCAATATTATTTGCTATGTGGAGTATATTGCTTTGAAAGATAATTGTTATGCAACTACTTTAAAGAAATATAACCCAAGTGGTATCTTCGTATTCCTATTCAAGGGTCTTCCTATTCTAAACTCAAGTGATAATAGCTTCTTAATTCTCTTTAACAAACTTTTAATATTACAAAGAATCATTTTAATTACAAAGAATTAAAGAAGTAACAGTACAAAATAAAAATATTTAATTAAAACAAAATAAATAAATTTTTCTTGTAAAAAAACTTGGCGCTGCTAGATTTTGAAATTTAAACATTAAAATTTAAACATTAGTACTAAGATTTTTGATTGAATAAAAAACAATAAACATAATTTAGGGAAGAATGCGACAGGCGTAAAAAAGCAGCGCCAAGTTTTTTTACAAGAAAAATTTATTTATTTTGTTTTAATTAAATATTTTTATTTTGTACTGTTACTTCTTTAATTCTTTGTAATTAAAATAATTCTTTGTAATATTAAAAATTTGTTAAAGTGAATTAAGAAGCTATTATCACTTGGGTTTAGAATACGAAGACCCTTGAATAGGAATACGAAGATACCACTTGGGTTTTATTTCTTTAAAGTAGTTGCATAACAATTATCTTTCAAAGCAATATACATATTCTCTTTACAATTGGCGCATAGTAACTACTGGACTTTCAATAGTAACTATTAGATTTAAGTAGTACGTTAATAGTAACTTTTAACAGTTTACTACTGACGAAAAGTACTTTTTTAGTGGCGTTGCTATACGACGAATAGTATACTACTGATCCAATAGTTTCATAAACTGTAACTATTGATGGACTTACTACTGACAAATAATATACTATTGATCCAATAGTTTCATAAAATGTGACTACTGCTGCGGTGGTGTTACTATTGACGAATAATATACTATTGACCGAATAGTTTCATAAACTCTTACTACTGATGGGGTTACTACTTATGAATGGTACCTATTCACAATTATTTATTTGTAAAAAACATTGTTGTAAAAATGTATAATTGCTGAATAATTCTGAACTCAATGGCAACCGTTCGTCGACTGTCTGGCAAATAGTTATTATTGGGGCTATACTTCAAGCCCATAATTGTTCAATAGTAACTATTAACATCTGAATAGTAACTGCAGTCAATAGTTTTGCGAATACCCGAGTACAAATTAACCTAGTCGATCTGATCCAAGACCTAGTAGCTAGATATTATTGATTAAATTAAGTTTTTTAACTCGTCACTGATTGTGAATAGTTGCTAGCTAATAATTCATATGTGATTGGTCATAACATATATAGACAAAAAAAATATATTTATCAATCGTAGCAGTGGTGCAGTACGTAAGATGAGCGACTCAGAAGCCAGGGGTCTCAGTTTCAAATCCCACCAGGGGCGCCGCACTAAAGTATAAACGAATTTTTCAGGTATATTTTAAATTGTATTGTGATTCTAAGATTTTCAGTAATAGAAAAAGTATTTTAAGAACAATAAAAAAGGTAGTAATAAATAAAAATTTTACTTTTTTATTTAGCGGCTGTCTATAGTTACTATTGAATCTCAATAGTATTTTTCCATAAAAAACTAATCGTCAATAGTTTTCGTGAATAGTTACTATTGGAATAAAATACTTAATCCCAATAGTTTCTCAGTAGTCCGCCAAAAAACTACTGGAAATTTGTCAATAGTTTTCCTGAACAGTTACTATTGAATCTCAATAGTTTTTTTTCATAAGGGGGTTGTGACACCCTCGGAGGTGAGTGCGCGCTTTAACGACGCGAATGAAGAGGTCCGGAAGAAAATTGTCCGTATCGCGAGTTGATTGGTGCCCTCATGTATGTATTTGTCGGTGGCCACGCGTCCGGACATTGCGAATACCGTATCGCGATTAGCGCAGAGTTTACAAACAAACCCCGTAAATACCATTGGCTTGCTGCAAAAAGAGTCTTGAGTTATCTCTCACTGGTACTGCTGAGATTGGACTAGTATATATACACAAAGACTGATGAGCCATAGTTGAATACGCGGATGCCGTCTGGGGTGGCTGTACCGTGGGCTGTCGTTCGTACACGGGGTATGCGTTTTTGCTCAGCGGCGCGGCAATTACGTGGAAATCGCAGAAACAACGGACTGTGGCATTATTATCAACGGAGGCCGAATACGTCAGTCTGGCGGAGACAGCGAAGAAAGCCATCTATTTGTACATGTTACTCGGATTACATGATTGGGCCAAAATTACGATTTTCGTGGATAATCGGGGGGCTCAGTGTCTGGCGAACGATCCCGTGTTTCATGCTCGTACAAAGCACGTTGACATTAAACATCATTTTGTCCGCGAATCGATTAATGCTGGAATGTTTGCGATGGAGCATGTATCAACGGAGTACATGATCGCAGATGTGTTGACAAAACCTTTAGCTCCAGCCAGCCACGAAAAGTGTCTGGAGGGACTTGCTTGCTTGAGACCCAATAGATTTCCGGCTCCGGCTCGCTTGGAGCCATAGTACCACGGTACTTAAAGGTACAATTTCATGGTGTCGCTTGTCGCTGCGATGAGCGGTCACGTGACCTATACTCTTCCCCCATTTTACCCGCTTTCTTGTCGTCAGCGACAGCGTTGAAAAGTTGGATTGAACCCAACTTATAGCGACGTCGCTCTCATCACGTAGCTCTCACACGAGTGAAGACGGATTCAAACATGGAAGATGTAAGTACCATAAATAAATAAATGTAGATTTCTTATATTTATTAGATTAAGATACCGGAATTAAAAAATTGAAATTGAAAAGAATGTCCTAAGTTTTAGTTTGCATCAAATAGGTTTTTCCTATGAAATGAATTTAGTCATTAGTTGATTATCTAGAACTTACTACTTGATGCGTATTAAACACATACGGTGTAAATTAGGCCAATGTATAGTTGTACAGTGTTATACTCAGAGGAATCTATTATTATAATTTTAAGGTTAATTGTGATCATATTTACAACAGATTAAGATTGTTAAAATTTTAATAATATTATGAAATTTCAGCTAACTGTTGTACATACATGTGGAATATGTGAAATAATAATAGACGAAAAGAGCATTCCGACTCATGATTGTGTTAAAGACTACCCCCGATTGTTCATAGATAGGAATTATTACTTCTATCCAGTAACAGGTGTAATATATGTATATACACACACACACACACACACACACACACACACACACACACACACACACAATTACTTGATTTTATGTTTTATAATAAGATAAAAATAATATTCTACTAAAATTTATTCTATTATTTGTAGATGATAATCATATTATTCGACGAAGCCTTGTTAACAATGAAGAAATTGTCTTGCCAGTTCGTGAAAACATTCCAGGTAAATTGAAACTTTGATTAAAATCCTAAAAATAGCAGTAATAAGTCTGTATTTTCTAATACAATTGATTTTAGGAACTATTACAACGCTTCAGCAAGTAAAATGATAAATACAGAGGCGAGGTCGTGGTAATCTGAAATAACATTTTTAATCGGAAAACCGTAGGTTCGTCCAAAAAGCGATCTCTATGATTTTAAAACTTGGCCATGAAAGAAGACCGTCTGATTAAACATCTTCCGCAGTATCATCAACGAGTGACAAACGTTGCTTAATTCGAAACACGCAGTCCAGCTAATTAAAATTCTTTCGACTTATCATGGAAAGCTGCAAAAATAAAGTAAATTATCATGTAGACGCATAAAAATCCGAATAGAGGCTAAATTCACCTTGCAGGCCATTAGCCCAAGAAGGACATGAACCTTTAAAAATTATATGTTTACCTTATCGACGCATACTGAAAATTGAAATATCATCTTCAGGAATTTTTAGTCGTTCCTTCGGAAATAAAAATATAATGGGACTCTTAATATTGCCGTCAATACTGATGGCTTTCTAGCAATTCGACATCAAGTAGAAGATGTACGGCAGACTGACGATAAATGTATCTGTTATTTAATAGGTAAACTTTAAATAATGATGAAATGCAGACTATGCAGGGACGCCAATTCATAAAATGAATATCATGGTACGTTCGGGAATTGCGATATTAGCATCATCGCATTATTCTATCTTCATCGCTAATCAGGTATAAAACAAGGTAGAATATAAGAATAGAGCGCTTAACGCAGTTATGTAATTCATCAATTTTGCATATCAATCTTCTTGCAAGATTAATAAGCCAGTCGCGCATATCCATTTATTTTTCACTGCTCGTCATATGCGATATGAAAGCGGGATCGAAAAATTTCGCTAGAAATATCGCAAATATCCGTAATTATATATATAATAAAATATTGTCTTATTATATAATGTTATAGAAGTTTTTGCATGCCACTGATATTTAATAATTTATATTTCTTTTTTGCAAATTAAATTACATGTTACTTTGATAAATACAAAGAAATTGAAAGTATCTTATAATTATATATATTCAATTGGTATTGAGGTATTTCACTATTAAATATTTAAAAATTTTCTTCTGCAGTGCGCAACTATTATAGTACTAATTTAATGTTACAAGTGATAAACTTGCATGCTCTTTGAGTGGAAAAAGCCGTTTATCTTAAATCAATTAGCATTGGATAAAATATTATTTTCTTATAATATATATTAATAAATAAAATTATACTGACAATACAATTACTTTAACTATTAAATTGTTTTTTCTATACTAATTGATTAATTATTTGAAAATATTCCTATTGATGATAGAATTTCAAACAATTCAGAATTGTTCTTCTGGCACGACTTAATGAAAGTTATAATTTTCGTCGTCAAGTTAAGCCGCCTAAGATCTTGGTTAAACGAAAATCTGTCAACTGAAAGCCTTTCGAAAAAATAAAAGGGATCCACAGAAGTTCGTGCTATCATTCAATTTCCAATCGTTCAAACATCTTTGATAAAAAGACCACCGTCACTAGGCACATAGGTCTATACGACAAACGTAACAATAATTGCGTCCACAATTCCGAGGAGCACGTTACTAGCATTATTCTTTAATTAAATGAGATAATGCGTTATATCACTGAAAAAAATTCATTTTCTCGGAGATATGATTGCATATGTATATATTTCAATTTGATAAGAATATTAAGGAAATATGATAAAATGGTTGCGGTTTGATAAAGTCTCACACTGACAGACTCGATCGTGTTGTTTTCAGACGACTGATGAAATGGTCTTTCACACCGTCGAATTGGTGAGTGCAATACGCATATTTGACCTTATGAAATTAATCCTATAAACTGCCTTTTTTTTCGCAAGATAAAAACATTTATTAATCAAATTAATAAGACTTTATATGTATTTCACTTGATAGAGCTTTTTGAGTAAATTAAGAATAATAATTTTTTTAACAGAAATGCTATATACGAATGATTAAAATTTATTCTTTTTATATTATAAAAATATATAGGCACTTGGTGTTTTTAAAAATGAAAGCATTTCCTGACGAATAAAAGTTCCATGTGTCACACGATTCTCCGATAAAAGAAATATCCAAAAAATCCACGCAAAATGCGAATGTCATTTCCATCCTCACCTTTTGATAAGTAATACAAATTATATGTTGTAACGCTATCTGAATCAAAAGTAAATGTATATATACAACATATGATCGAAAATAGAATTAACAATTAGGTACCGTGATTGAGTTACTTATAAAAAAGTATTCGCACATTTATTATAAAATATTATATTGTAATATATTAATTTGGTTTAATAATGAAGAAATACAGATGTTGAAAATCTTTTTATTGGAAATATAGACGCCTGCGGCTATTGAAGCTTTACGTACGAAAGAGATTTTAATGCGCGGTCAAGATTGCATTGCTTGTAGTATTCGCCATTTGCATAATGTGCCATACATGCGTGCGTTCGAATATCTATATACTTACGCGAGTTAAGATAATAATTAAGTAATAAACAGTATGTTAATTCGAGAAATTTAACAATTAATGTACATACAGGTGGACCCGAAAAATTTTTTGGACCGGCTACTACAAAAAAAGATTTGGAGGAGACCGATCTTTACGCTACTCTTACGCAAGACAGAACCAACCATTTAGGCCAAGTCATAGGCAAAGCTTGGGAAGAAGAAAGTAGAATCGTGCGCTAAAAAGAAAAATGGCCGTAAGCCACAACTACTCAGGGTGCTGTTGCGCTGTTTCGGAAAGACGCTTTTGCTAATTGGAATTGCAGAAGCAATTATGGAATTGTTTTCTAGGTAAGTATGTTTAGCAAATAAAGATAAACGAATTATATATCAATGCGACACGTTCGAAAGAAATAAAGATACGGAAAGCTGCAGAACAAATATCGTAAACAAGATGGATATGTAATATAATTATTTTTCTGTATGCTGTTGGTGACACAAATTGATAAAGAAAGAAAGATTATTACCTATTTAAAAATCCAAATTGCGAAATAGAGAATAAATTTTGCCATGTAAGATTTAATTCTCAAAAATATAGTTTTTGAAAATTGTAAAATTGAGTAAAACTTGTATTTCTATATGTTTAAACACGAATAACTTCTCTTTATTAATCTCGCGATTTAAATTTAATTTAAATTATCCAACATATACCATTATTTTATATTTTAAGATTTTATAACAGTCAATTTTTTGTATGTTGCTCTTCGTCATGCGTTTAATTACATTACAGAATGTATCAACCGTTATTACTTGCTAATTTGTTACGCTATTTCGCGAGCGAGAAGAAAGAATGGACCGACGAGGTGTATTATAGTGCAGGCGGTATAATTCTGTTGTCCATCATGGATTGTTTTATTACGCATTATTCCGTACATTGCTCGTTTCACCTAGGATTGAAAATTAAGATAGCCTGTACCTCGTTAATTTATCAAAAGATATTAAAACTCCCCAATTCTGTACTGGACAATGAGACATCCGTTGGACAGGTGAGAGATACAAACTCAATTCATTTTTTATGTTTCATTACGTGGCAAATGTGAAGAGGGAGCAGCAGCACAAGGCAAAGAAGACAGAAATTGGGGAACATAGAAAGATTATTTGTACCAAAATAATTTCTTTACAAATAACCAATACCATCTGCCACTATACTTTATTATTTATACCGTGTATACTACTATAAAATTTAGATGATTTTATTACGCAAAAATAATGAATTATACGTGAAGCTATTGAAGTTATTCAAGAGAACATTTTAATATAACTGCTTACTAAAAGATTAATTTGCATTTTATGAGTTTATACCACATTTTTAGATGGTAAATTTCCTAAGTAGCGACATCACTAGGTTGGAAGCATCCCTGGTAGATCTACATTACATTTGGATCGCACCTCTTCAAATCATATGGATCACGTACGTTACGTTTACCGAAATTGGATGGGCAGCGCTGATAGGAATATCGGTATTTTTACTATTCATTCCTTGTCAAGGTACTGGCGTGCTTCAGTTAATAAATGATTATAAAAATCACGCGGTTAATATGTCTCTGTAATAATATTCTACTGAACATTATATTTGATTATATTTGAGCGGATTCGTTGCAACGTATCGAAATGACATGTACTATTTCAGCGGCCTTAGCGAAGATAATTGCACCTTTAACGCTTAAATTAGCAGAAAAAACAGACAACAGGCTCAGGCTGATGAATCAAGTAATCACCGGATTGCAAGTAATTAAAATGTACGTTTGGGAAATTCCTTTTTATAATCTGGTGGAAAAGGCGAGAAAGTAAGTGTACCTCGAAAGTTTTAACTAACAATAAGTTTAATTTTGTTTAAACTAAATACATACTTGTCTTCTTCTTTTATTATTTCATATGCTATTTGTATTTTTATGTATTATACTGTTTTTTATAGCTAAAAGAATTTCTTTCGTATTCTTATTTCTACTAAATTAATACAGACTCTTGTTATTCGATTGAGGATTTTAGAAATTTTACCAAACTGTTGTTAGAATTTAATTATTTCCAGGCGTGAGATGAGCGTAATAAAGAAATATTCTATCTTGAAACAATTAGCTCTCACTCTCGACTGCTATGTGCCGCGACTTAGTCTCTTCGTCGCGATATTGGCATACGTCTTATTCGGAAATTACATTAACGCCGAGAGGGTGTACTTGGTAACAGCATATTACAACGTTCTACGGAACTCGATGATTTTTGGCTTTTCAATGGGTAAGACTATCGATACAAAACTTAACAATTGACATGTTATAAATGACGTGCTGAGAATTAATCCTTAGCAACTCGTGATTTAATAGCTTTATCGCGATTAAAGATAAAATATAAAGAGCCTTACATATAATTAACGCGGTATAATTAAATTCACTTCATTTACTTTACACATACCTTAAGTTTAACGACTTTTTAAAGATGACAGAATTTAGTACTCGTTGAAGATTAGTATTACATTCTATTTTTATTTATTTATTTATTTTTTTTTTAATTTTGTTCCGCGGCGTAGGTCTCCATCAATTGGTACAGGCATTGGTTTGTATTCGTCGTTTGCGAAGGTTTATGTTGCACGATGAGATCAGCAAAACGAAACAGAACCCATGTCAGACGGGTACTGATTCATTCGCACTTCGCATGACCAACGTAAACGCCAAGTGGCACGGCGAGGGTAAGGATGAGACGTTGCGTAACGTAAGCTTGACCGTGCCACCTGGAAGTTTCGTCGCCATCGTGGGCCAGGTGGGTTCGGGCAAGAGCAGCCTCTTGCAAGCGATACTTCAGGAACTGCCGTTGACGGGCGGGAGTATCGTGAGCCACGGCAGGATAAACTACGTCAGCCAGCAGCCGTGGATCTTCGCGTCTTCCGTGAGGCAGAACATTCAGTTCGGGCAGGCGATGGACAAGTCGCGTTACAACGAGGTGATCAGAGTCTGTCAGATGGAATCGGACATAGACTCGTTTCCTCACGGCGACCGCACCATCGTGGGCGAGCGGGGGATAAATCTGAGCGGCGGCCAGCGTGCCAGGATCAACTTGGCGCGAGCGATCTACAAGGACGCGGATATTTATCTCCTGGACGATCCTCTCTCCGCCGTGGACTCGCACGTCAGCAGACGTCTCGTCGACAAGTGCATCTGCGGCTATCTAAAGGTAAAAAGTCGCAGGATGCAGCAAAATATTCATATTTGTGATTGACAAGAAAAAATTTTGGTAGAAATTTGTCAATTTAAGATAATTCTCTCAGGTAGCTTCTTGATTCTAAATTTTAATTATTTCATTCAACAATTGCCGATCAGGGGAAAACGAGGATTCTGGTGACGCATCAGCTGCAGTATCTGCAACTCGCCGATCAGATTATCGTGATGAACGACGGTAGTGTCGAGCAGAAGGGTACGTTCGATCAGTTGCAAGAGCTGGGCCTTGACTTTATGAAGCTGGTGAAGGCGGCTGATACGAAATGCAAAGAGGCCGAGAGAAGGCAATCCGAGATTAAGCGTCGAATTTCGATGAAGGGCGAGACGAGGGACAACGGGGACGTCCCGCCGATTGAGACGCGGGAGACGATGGCGAAGGGTCGCATATCTCGCGGAATGTTCTTCGCTTACTTCAAGGCGAGCAAGAGGCCCGTCTTGATCGCGTTGATGATGCTGATCTTTTTAGCGAATCAGGTGATATCCGGTGGTAGCGACTACTTCGTCGCGTTCTGGGTGAACGTCGAGTCGAGCTCGTGGCACAAGATGGACAACGCCACCCTGGAGTTTCAATGGGAGGGCCCGCTACCCCGCGATTCCATGATCTACTTGTACAGCGCTATGATAGTGTCCATCATACTGCTGTGGAAATTCCAAACGATCGTGTACTTCAGCGTGTGCATGTGGTCCTCGGTGAATCTGCACTCCGCTATGTTTCACAGCATATTGCGCGCAACCATGTACTTTTACAGTACTAATCCAGCTGGCCGTATATTAAACAGGCAAGTGCAGGGCACGAGTGAAGGGCACAATAAATTGAACGCGAGATTATTTGTTAAGTATCATATTGACAAGTGCAATTTTTCTGATTAAATTCTGCTGTAAGTAAAATTATTAATCTCAGTTTTTCAAAAAGGTAGTTAAAAAAATTTTTGGATAAAAATTGCAAGAATTACAATCTTGTCATATAATTTTATGCAGATTTTTATTGTTCACTAATTTGTCTAAAAAATGAATTTTATTTTCTTTTTTCTTTTTTCCAACTTTTGATAGCTTCATCTAAAGAAGAAAAATATATATTTCCCACTATTAGGTTTGCTAGAGATATCAATATCGTCGACTTATTATTGTCGATGTGCGTATTCGACATCATAGTGATCGGACTCATCTCGATCACGGTGGCAGTTATGATCATAGCGGTCAACCCATGGCTGGCAATCCCCACTGTGCTTTGCGCTTGCATTTTTACTTATTTCCGTATGATATACATCTGCACCGCTCGCAGCATCAAACGCCTCGAAGGAACGAGTAAGTGATCTATCTATGCGATATTCTTATAAAAGGCGATATTATAGAGTAGCCAACGAGAAATCATTACTTTTGACTTTTGATCTCCGAATCTGCTTCGTTTACATATGTCCAGACGAATTTATTTCAAAGTTCTTTTCGTCGAAATTAGATTTCGTTTCTGCGAAACAGGAATTAAAATAAGTAATGCGATAACAATTTTGTTCAGCACGTTCGCCGATCTTCGACCACCTCGGAGCGTCTTTGCAAGGTCTGACGACAATCAGAGCGTTTAACGCCGAGGAGATGTTGATGACGGACTTGTGCAGTCATCAGGATGTCCACTCGTCCGCCTGCTTCCTCTTCCTGTCCACCTCTCGAGCCTTCGGTTTCTACATCGACGTCATCTGTCAGTTTTACATCGGGGCGATAATCATAGCCTTCACGGTCGTCGACGGTCTGGCTGTCGTTGGTAACATCGGTCTGGTAATCACGCAAATCATGGCGCTGACGAACATGCTGCAGTGGGGAATTAGACAAACGGCCGAGCTGGAGAGCCAGCTGACCTCCATAGAGAGAATACTCGAGTACAGCCGTTTGGAAGAGGAGCCGATGATCGACGGCAAGCCGGAGACCAAGCCGCCGGACGATTGGCCGATGAAGGGTCTCGTTGAATTCAGGAATGTGAGCTTGAAGTACAATCGTCGAGGCGCTTACATCCTCCGAAACATCAACTTCACCATCATGCCGGAAGAGAAGATCGGTATCGTCGGTAGAACCGGCGCGGGCAAGTCGTCCCTGATCACGCGCTCTTTCGCCTGGCCTGCGTGGAGGGTGAGATCCTCATAGGACGGGCGTGTCCACCGGCGCGATCGCCCTGCACGACTTCCGCTCGAAGATCAGTATTATCCCTCAGGAGCCGTTTCTTTTCACCGGAAGTCTGCGACGGAATCTCGATCCCTTCGATCAGTATTCCGACGCCGCGCTGTGGCAGGCGCTCCAGGACGTCGAGCTGAAGGAGACCATTTCCGAGATGGCCGCCGGATTGAACACGAGGGTGTCCGACGAGGGGTCGAACTTCAGCGTCGGCCAGAAACAGCTGTTGTGTCTCGCGCGCGCTATTATCAAGAACAATCGGATTATGGTGCTGGATGAGGCAACTGCCAACATCGATCCCTACACGGATTCCCTTATACAAAAACGGTTAAGACGAAATTTATAAATTGTACCGTGTTCACCATAGCTCACAGATTGAACACCATTATGGACAGCGATAGAATATTCGTGATGGACGCTGGAAACCTTATGGTAAGTACAAGTCGATAGCTGAACAATTAAAAAAAAAAGAAACACGATTTCGATAATTTTGACGCTCAGCAATTTTTAATTTTTGGAACCTCTCCCCCAATAAAAGCATTTTACAAAACAATAAACGTTGATTTTAGGAATTTGACCATCCATATATCCTTTTACAAAGGAAAGAACATTTTTATAATATGGTACAGCAGACTGGTACTGCGATGGCCGAGCATCTTATTGATATAGCTGAAAAAGTAAGCAAATAATAAATTCAGCTTAACGATAGAATTGCAATTAATAATTATTGTTACATAATAATTGTAATAAAACATTAAAGTGTTTGTAGTTCAATATTTTATTTATTTTTTAGTGGTAATTATTTATATTTATTAAATATTTAAATTATTCTTATAAACTGTTTGTTAACAAGTTATTGTGATTCTTTTACAGAATTTTTATAAAAAGGATAGGTCGCCATCCAGATAATTACAATTTTCAATACGATTATGTGCCAAAGTGATATTCTACGCAATCGCGTTCAACGATGAGCTTATTATATAATCTATTAGTATACAGTATACATTTTACATTAGCAAAAATTTTCTGTTAATTTTTCTCGTATTTCACGTTGTATTCGCCTTTTGCATTTTTTACGTTTTTTTTTTTCAAAATTATAAAATTTTTTTTCGAGACTTCCCTTACGAAAAAAGACCCGACCGGCGGAGAATTGTAATCCATGTAGTTATTGTAATCCCGCACGAAAATATTACATTCGACGAACCATACTCATGTAATTATTGTAATACAAGTATTACGGTGGACAACTTATTGCAGTAGACAGATTACAAGACGGAACTACAATTCAGTTATTACACAGATCGGAACACACGAGTGTGGTTATTATAGTGTACGTTATAAAGGTATATATATATAAATTAAAGATTAAAATACTTGGATTTTTTGTAATATAACATTGGTTTTTTTATTGTTCATATACATGTAATAAATGTATGCATGATGCATGTACATATTTAAATCGGTTTCAATAGTATTTACTAAAGGTGTAATACAAAATTTATTATTATTTTCGAATGGAACCCGAACACATTTATTTTTCAATGTCGCGAAGTCGACAACATGTAATATACAGAACAAAATACATTAGTTTGAAATGAAGTGTAAAAATGAAATTTTATACACATTGCAGAGAAATAAAACAATTAAAAACCCAATTTTAATTGATTCTCTTCGAGCAAATAAATGTTATTACATTATTAATTTGAAGTTTGTTGTAATTCGTTATTTATTATACAATAAAGATATAGCAATATATTCAGAATTTATTTATTTGCTGTGTAAATACATAGAGATAATATTTTATTAACATAAATCTCTTGCATTCACACAATCAATAATACATACAATACATTTCTCTATTCCTAATATATATAATTATCAAAAAAATCGTATATAATTGTACGAGTAAATTGTACGATTCGATGCCAACGACAAATATAATTAAACAATATTGTATAAGTAGCCAAACCGATTATTATCATTGTTATATCGTACAAAATATTTTTGACATAGCATTTTTATATATTACGAAGAGATTTTACACGCTGTATTTTGATCGTCGCAATAATGATGAATTTTGTTACCACGATGCATTACTTGATGGATTTTTAGTTCTATTATCAAAGGAAGTATAAAATAAAAACGTAAAGCTTCTTACCTCTGCGATAATTTTAGGGGCCAGAACGAATATGAACAATAGATGCGCGTTGTAAAATTGCAATCTAAATACAACTGCATTAGATTGGTTTTATCGACATAACGTGATCGATATGCATTAAAATTCGTTGTAAGGATCTAATCTTTCGTATGACATAGATAAGTTATGATACCAATCATTTCTAATACTGCGAGATACATATTATTCGTATATTAACCGGAAAATTTATTGGACGCCATCTTTTTTTATTCCTTAATTTTCGACAACACCCTTCTTCTTCTGTCTCTCTTTTCTCCCTCATCTCAATTAATAAAAAACTAAATAAAAATAAAATAATTTTCTATTTATTTTTACCCCTAAACCATGAATTTCGCAAAAAATTATCTTCGATCGTTTATAATCGAAGAATTATTTTAATCCCTAAAATTTCGTAAAGTAAAATTTTATAAAATTTTATTTCGTTGTAAGGTACCCATCCAATACTTCTGATGGTGTTTAAATGACTGATGATCGTTTCATATGACAAAAGTAAATAAAAATAAATAAAAATATAATCTGACAACAAGTGGGTTTAATAAAAAGCTTGTGTCTGTCTCACTTATCTAATTTTATAACAAACGCTTCTCCGGGGGGGACGGTAAGTTCTTTGAAGTACACATTTCGATTCATTCTGTAACTTGGTCCAACTACAACGTGACCACCATAATAAAGGGATGACAGGTCCTTTATGCGCGTTTCATTGCCAAAATTGGCCACAAATACATAAGAATTTCTTCGTGGGTACCACCGCTCAATCACGATCATTTCATCTTCTACATACCTAAACAGAATAATATTAAATCATATTATTACATTTCGTCACATTTCGCAAAGTCGTTATACATTTGTCGAAAATTTAAAATATAAAATGCAATTTAATCCATTTTCAAGACAGAGAAATATACTGTAGTCACATGCAAAATGAAAAGATAATATTAATATTTCTCGAGTTTTTAAAAAAATATTAAATTAAATCACTGTTGAAGACGTTTACTTCTATTATCTTAAGGAAAATTACAAGTCCGGAAACTTGTGCAAAATCAAAGAGACTTTACCTAACATCACAGTTCGCAGTAGATTGGCTCTCTCTTAACACCGCTTTGACGTAAATCGGTGTCGCTTCCATCCTTAGCTTCGCCATTTTTGTAACAGTGTTCTCTAAACTGGTTTTTATAGGTTTCCCAGCCTCTGGTAGCCAAGCGGTAACTCCTGAAGGCGAGAAACTGCTACCGTGGTCGTCATCCTTCTCCCAATACATAGGAACCAAATTGTGTACGTGTGCTAAATCCTTGTGATCCCGACACTCACAATCTTCGATACCTATCTGAGCAAATAAAAATCCGATTAACAAATAGCTTTTCTCGGACTGAATTGCTTTTTCAATTATCTCGAAAAAAGAGAGATATTTTACTGAAACGTCAAATCGCTATTAATAATTAAAAAATGATTAATAAACGCACAGATAAGAGATAATAATTGCATATTTTTTGAAGTTCATACCTCATCTCCGTAAAATATATTAGCTGTCCCGGGTAGCATCATACCGAGAAGAGAAGCAGCCACGCTAGCGTTCTTCACGGTCATAGTGGAGGCCACTCTGTTGGTGTCTACGCCGCCTACTGACCAATGGATCCACGGGTAGGCGGCCTTGTCGAACATCACACCCCTCGTGATGCTCTCGATCTGCGCCCTTGATGTCCCTTGTGCCGTTCGTCAGACGAAGGGTCACGTCGATCAGATCTATCCTGGACAGAATGGAGTTCCTCACGGCGTCGGAGGTAGCGGCATCCAGGGCGTCCACGTGACAGATAAAGATACCGCCCGGGAGTAGAAGAGATCTCCAGTATCTGAGATCGCTCGCAAACGTGTCCTCGTCGACGTAATGCTCCAGTCCCTTTAGATAGAAGCCGTCCACCCCTCGCTCCTGCCAGATCCTGATGGCCTCGCTGACGAGATACTCTTGTTGACGAGTCGTTTGTCTCTTCACTTTTTGCAGCGGCGACGACAGAACGTCGCGGATACCTTCGACCGACGTGGACGGCGCGGACGGCAGTACGTCGGGAATTATCGCGTTGCTCGTGAGATCACGTTTCTCTCGAAGCGCACGTTCAGTCTGGTTTGTCTTCGCTTCGCTCGAGCGCTTCATGAACGGATACAGAGGTAAATCGAGGACGAGGCTCATGTTTCGCCTGTGAATCTCGCGCACGAGAACGGCAAAGTCCTCCAGCGTGCCCAACTCCTTGTTCACGTCCGACATGTTACTAATGTTCGAGTAATATTCCGGGTAATGCGACGCCGGGAATATCGAGTTCAATCTGACGGCCTGCACTCCGAGTTCCTTCAAGTAGTCCAGCCGCATGATTATCCCTCGCAGATCGCCGATCCCGTCGGCACCCTTCGTCGAGTCCTGGAAAGACGCTGGGAATATTTCGTAGAAGGTGCTGCCTTGCCACCATTCCACCGGCGGGTCGCATCTAACGTGCAAATAATTCAAGTGAAATCACACATATAATTTGTTTTAAAAATCATCTACTTACTAAAACGTTATATAATCTTTTGGTAAAATGTTTATCTTTGCAATCATATGCGCGTTTTTGTATTACTATACAAAAAATATATTATAAATTTGAATTAAGTAAAATATTATTTTACTCGTAATGTTTAAGAAAAAGAAATTGAAATTGAGTTTTTATTGTATATAAATTACATAATGTGACAAAATGCGTTTTAATGAAAAATACTCGCAATTGTTAGAAAAATACCTCAACTATCTTTGCTATCTAGCAAATTCGTAATCACCTTATACTGAAATTATCGGGAATTCCCTTCATCCAGGAATCGCAATCGCATTCCTCGTTCTTTATCATTTCTCTTATTCATGTACGTAAATATGCATAACGTGTGTATACATACTTCTTAGGCATTGTGGCGATAATGCCGATAACGAGAGCGGCGCATCCAGTCAAGATCGACATCAATGACCAGTAGCATGTCTTCCGTATCAACGGCCAGTTCCACTTCATAAAGCGATAATCTTTAGGCGGTTTTGGCACCACCAATTGAATCCCAACGAGCGGTGGCTTCCCACCGTTCTCCTGGTTGTAAAACTAAACAGTTACAAGCATAAATATGTATGATGATTGTTAGGAAGCGGCAAGCAATGGATTAGTCAACTGAGATCATTGTGTAGGTAATCCTATCCCTTTCAGATTCATTTCAAATGTGGGACAGCCAAGCCACGTAAATCGAAGGGAACATTCACGAGGTATACAATACCTGCATCTCTTTTAAACCCCCGATGACACGATAACAAAATGTCAATTCTAGCGTGACCAGATCCGGGAACCAGGTATTCCCGTTTTCGAAGACAGATTCTCTTTCACAAGGAGTCCTCGGACGGTTTTCGCATGTTTCTTTAGGTTCAGCCTAATATTTTTTATTCAAAATCCGCAATTTAGGAATTAATTTAAATATAAAAAATTTCTAGCTTATATACGTAAATATCTACCTTTTATATCTACCTTTTTTATCCAATTTCATTGAAAACTAAAAGTATAATAAAAGTCAATGTTTTAGTTCTCTCTATCGCATATATACGGCCTTCTCGAATTTCTGTTTAATTTAATTCCGCATGGTCACCCTAGTTGTAGGGGTTTCTATGCATACAAGCAACTGAGATGACAAATCGATGAGCAAATCGATTAATGACTTAGTTGGACGTCAGAAAGTATAGATTACGTGAGTACGGTGAGTACGATCACGATTTCGTGAATGCGATCATAAAGCGGTAATCTTTATAGTAATACATTCGACAAAATATCCTTTATCTGTGACAGGCAAATGTAAACATATAATGTAATGTATGAAACAGCATAGATTCCCTTCGCTTCCGTGAAAGACAGAGACGGAATTTATGAATCTTATAATGATATACATTAAGCACAATAGGCACATATGCATGTACAAATGATGACATAATGATAAGCACAAGATGCGTTAAATCACTTGGAATATGTATATTTACACATATAAAGAAAATTTTGAATCGTTTCTAATGCTCCAGAACTAAGAGATACCTCGAAAAAAGTTACGAACACATCGAAAGTCTCAAAAGCTTTGAATGTTTTAATTCTCGATTTTGTGCACAGACGTAAATAATAATTTAATAATTTTGAACGGCTCACTGGCATCTAAAAATTGATTTCAAGATATTCAAAACCCTCGAATTAGAATGCTGTTAAATTATCTTCATGTCGATTCTGTTTTATACATGGTCCCGAAAAAATTCGAGAGAACACAGAGTCCCACTTGCGATACTTACTAAAGCTTGAGCGTCTGGTGCGAGATGTTGATAGGCAGTATTCAATTGTGTCAACAATTGTGCGCAAACGGGTTCGTTTGTGTCACTGCTGCTACCGCTGCTAGTAGATTCCACCATGGGATCACGTGAACTCGGTTCTGAAACACGACGCATGAAATGAACCATTTATAGAACAGCTATTAAGACGTTCGAAGCAAACTTATTTGTTATTGTATTGCGAAAATGATTAAAAAAGACCAAGATCAGATTCGAACTAATTATATCATTAAACTGTGTAGTCATGCTCCTGTGCTTTTAATAGAAATCCTTTAAAATAAATCTACGCTATTTAAAATAAAATAATTTTACGCGACCAAAAATGGTTGTTCTTTTAACTTGGACGATTTTAACCACAAACATAGGAAGATAAAAATTAGTTTGCGTGTAGGAATGCTGAATGGATCATCGCTTAAATTGAAACTGGATCCTATCAAAACGAGCGTCAACGTAACATAGCAGCAGATTACGTAAGCACTTCAGCTCAAGAACGCGTGAGCCACTTAACGAACATTTTATATTTAAAGAAAAGATTCGTCCAAATTGTCGTTTATTATTTTATATTATCGTAAAATTCTATTTTATTACTATAAATTAAACGCGAAATCATTCATAATCCATAATGAATCCATAATCCATAATCCAATAATGAAAAGAAAGAGGAATAAAACAGAACAAATAAAAAAAAAACGTCATGTATACAGACAATATTATTGAAAGCAAAGTATATATATCGAAGATGTATATGTATATATGCGTGCTTAATTGTGTGCTCCATTGTACATTGGAATAGGTAGGACTACGCACCATCGTTTAAAGGTTTACTCGAACTATTCACT